>CCAG010005712.1:0-16165 GCA_001077435.1 Glossina morsitans morsitans
TGATATATTTTTATATACACATATAAAAAGAATAAAACAAAATATTTTTGTATATTAAATTACTGCCTCGTTTAAATTCCATGAGTATGTGTGATTCTCTGCACGTAAACGATATTTATTCTAGACAATTTAATTTTCAAGCAGTTTTGAAAAAAACAATTTTTTTTTTGTTTGCGATAATATTGTCATATCAGCAGAGCTTTTTTTTTGCTTTGTTTTCACTTTTACATTCCACTCTATTTTTTCGAAGGCTCAGACGATGCGGTTAAAGTGCTAAATTTAATTATTTAAGTTAATTATTGCGGTAAAATCGAATTGAAGTCCTAGCAAAGTTCAAAAATGTAACACAGCGAAATTATGATCAAGTTCGATATAAGGCTATTACGACAAAAAGTAATCGAATGTAGATACGGATATTTTTGTTAAAGCATCTTTTGTTTTAAATTATTTTTATTACATTGGAAGGAAAAACCTGTTCTACAATTCAGTCATAATTCAGTTTTTGCGTCTATTTAAATGCAAGTGATTAATTAACCATAGAGAATTAATTGTGGTTTTCATGTTTAGATATACAAACTATTCATTTGAAAAACGTTAAGATATTTTATTCTGTAATTATACCCTACACGACTGATGGTACAAGCGTATATTAAGTTTGTGCGGATGTATTCAACATCCAGATGAGCTTGAGATAGAACCAACTTTTATTTTACCGATCGATTCAGTGTTATGTTCTCTCGCGACTGTCCAAAGACGAATGCTGTTGAAAATGGTACGGATTGGACCATTTTTTCGACCACTTCTAGCGGAAAGCCTTATTTTAAACCGTCGTGATATGACTAAACGAAATGGTGTAGGGTATTTAATGGTGGGCCGTGTAGTCTTTTCAGTTGTCTTAATTACCTTTGTTTTACTTTTAAGAAAATGTAAGTTAAGTCCATTGCAAAGGAGCGGGGGTATTCGAAATTGAGTCGTTCTTCCTTTTGTCTTGCTAAGAAGTGCTTGCGTATTTTCAATCAATGTAAAATTTTCAATTTATTTTTCATTGTTCTCGTATTTGCTGTCCGCATGTGTTTCGTGACATGTCACTATATACAATATAAGGCATACACTATATATTTTCAAATGGAGGTCACAGATTGGGTTTGAGGGCGGCAGAGGTCTTTGCTTGCAACGGTTCTCGTAAGGGTCAAAAACTCGAATCTATAATAATTAATGGTATGTGGAATCATTCAGCGGGGTTATCGGAAAACACAGCGCAATGACCGATAAAGCCAACTAGGACGGTTAAAATCGGTAATGACTTCGTTCACTTTATTCTATTGATAGAAAGGAAACACGTTCAATCATCTCTCCCAGAGGGATTGAGTGTTAAGCCCTTCGTAAATAATAGCACAAGTAGATGTGAGCTAAAGTCAATAACATATCTTGTTTTACGTAATCCTCTTTTCTCTAAAAATCTTTTGATACTATGGCGGTAATCTTGCTTTCGCTTTTACTCAGTAAACGATAACCTCTTCTTAGGAGCTAATGTTATTTTTTGATTCTTTATATGGTTTATGAGGAAATCTTAAATAATTTTTTAAATATTTCAGAATGATATCCAAAAGTTGTTATAGGATTCCAATTGTGTTTACTTTACTTTACACTTAATCTATCCGTCAATTTGACAACGGATAGAGTTTACTTTGGTCTTTGCTCCGTCAGCAAAGGCATAACACTTATCTATGTGCCATAGCCGAATAGGTGAGAACCAACACCACCAATCCAGTGTTCGCGCGTTCAAATTTCAACGACGGCAGACTTTTCTTTGATCGTGTTCCATCAGTAAAGGCATAACATTTATCGATTGGGCAAGCCATCTCCCCAGTTATAAGAATAGACGACGGCCCCTGAGTTTCTGGCCACATGAGAAAAAAGAACAAAATTGCTCAACACAATGGAACAACCCGAACTATTGAGAAGCAAAGCATCATCAAAATTTAGTTGTTGTGACAACTCTTCCTTCTTTTCTAATGTGGTCGTACGGCCACCGATAACGTTGAACATAGTGTAGGTCCAAAAGCGGTGGTCACACCGCATCAAAAGATGCTGAAAGTTATTTTTGATAATTTCAAAACCGAAGTTCTAAGAAACAATTGACATCAAAAAGACATCAAAAGGCAGCTTATTCATAGCTGCGTTAATATATAGGTATGAAAAAGGTTTTCTCAAATAAGTATCGCATGGCACAAATACGGCGCTTCACAACTTGTTGAACACAATGGCAAAGACGCATGAATTGAAATATCAATTGCTGCTGCACCGACCTTATTTTGTAGGGCTTTGTCTCCCAGCGACTGTCAGTAAATTCCAAAACGAGAAAAGCTTAGATCAAATGATGAAGTCGGAGAGGACAGAGAGAGCCTTACGCGCGTTTTGAGAATTTCAAACATTATTTCTAAAAAAAAAAAATGCATCGGAATGTCAGATCTGAATATATCGTTTTTAAGGGCAATTATCTCGATAAATTAAGATGACTGTTCCAAAATGAAAAATTGCTTTCTTCTTACTATGTCGTGGGATTTATTTACCGATTTATTATAAGAATAAAGTTTGTTACAGAAAACCGACCTTATAGAAAGCATTTAAGCATACTGTTTAGTTATAGAAATAAAGAACAATTGAAAAATTTACTCATTTCCACATGTTTTGGTCAGTCAACAGAAAAGATTAGTTTTTGAAAGAAAATATGCTTTAACGTGTTTTGCTTTTCCTAACAAGAAAGCGGCAATTGACCAAGGCGAACGTCATCTAAAATGAGTGAATGTGCAATATGCGCTGGAATTCCTGCACTTAGACATAAGACCATAGAAGGCGTACTTAACCTCGGATGAAAACGCAAATGCTACGCAAGTTTATAAAGAATTTTATGCTATTTGTTTGAGATGTAATTGGTAAGAAAGTTATATTCGGCTTAGGTAGTTTCTTTGATACTCAACAACCTCGATCAATGCATTGTAAAGGGCAAATTCTTTTGCTATAGGTGACTTTGTCATTTGTTTGCTCGAGACCGTTTTTAGGGAAGCATACACACCGTGCTTTAAAACAATATTCTTGTAGGTTGTAAACTGGCCCTATATGGTTTTGTTGTCACTGTGGCCGATAATAGTGTGTAAAGGGATTAGAAGTTTTGACAAGAAGTATTGGAGGGTACGAGGTATGGGCTGTATTCATTTTGTCAACACCTACGTAAGATCCAGAAGAGAAAGTGCTAAGAAGCCTATAAACTGTATATATGTTCTTGATTAGCATCATATTCGATATAAATTCGTCCGTTTGTCCGTCAGTAAAATACCTGTGGTAAACATTCTCCTGCTTGCAAAAATGTTTATATCGGCCTAAAATTTGGAAAAGAAGCATGTTCTTGCACGCAGTTTGATATTGAAAATAGGCCAAATCGGTCGGGGCTGCGCCTACAGTGCAGTATAAACACGTCTATTTTTAGCAGCAAAACGGATTGGCTTGATTTGGCTCATTAAGAATGCCTGTAAGGTATAGCAATAAAAGTTTGTGTATTCTACGTTCTTACGTAGAACTTATGCCCGTCGAATATCATAGAATGTCGAAATTTCATTCTTTCCGATTTCTTTTCTTTTTTCTTTAAATGACTGCAAAGCCGAATATAAGTTTCCGACCTGTTTGTAGTTCCCTTCTTAATTTCTCTCTTTTCCTATTAGTCTTATTCTTCCCTATTTCTACTTCCCTCTCTCTCTCGCTCTGTCTCTCTCAGCTCGCACCTGCTTTCTATGTTCCAAATCAATTTTTCTACTTTCGGAAAAAATTTTTCACGCAAAGAGGTTGTATTGGGAGATGGAATATGTTAATACTTAGAGGAAAATGTCTGGCCGTCGTACAGCTGTGCCACCCTCAGCTAGCCTATTATAAGAAGTAGTCAGTAGAATGTTGATTGAATGATAAGACAACGAAGCAAAATTTGGCGAGGCTAAGGACAGAAGAGGAAACTCAATTCAACACAATTGTATTCTAGAAAATCTTATTAGACTTAATCATTATAAAATGCATCATTATCAATAATTATGAATGCAAGATGGGTTACTTAAAAGGATATTTATCCGCAAGCTTTTGCATTTAAGCAAAAAGTATTATGAGATTGTTAACCTGATTTGAAGCGATTATGTGCAATTTTCACACTAACAGGGGATGTGCTCCTAGGGCAAATACGTATGCTTTCAGACAGAACTGGTCATAAGAAAGAAGAAAGAAGGAATAAAATCGTTCTTCGTTCAACGTTTGTTGATCTTACGGCTGATTATTAAAGAAATTTATTTTAAATATAAAAAGTTAATCGCTTTTGGCTGTAAATGGCTTACGAATGCAGACAAATGGCACAATATGCCATTATACAGGCAGGTGCCAACAATAAGGTTTAATAAGGAATAGTCTGGATGGCTCTCCGGGTGCATATAGGAGGTCTCAAAGTAAGATTAACTATAGTCACACAAAGCGATGCTAAAGGCTTTATAAAATTAAATAAAGGGACTATTGAGGTCATGATGCCCACTCGCGCTTGGTCACTTGTGCTTAGGAGAACTTCTTGGTTTGGATTACTTCAGAGATGCCGACGTAGGGATGATATAAGTTGCGAAAGCCTAAAAAAAGGGGGTGTGAGCGGCGTGCCCATGCACTATGAATCGACGTGGTATTCTAAATGGAGCGCTTGAATTATAAGGATTATCGCACTTATTGGGACCGTCGGTCTCAGCGAACATCGTGAAGTTAAGCCACCGAGGCAGGTATTCACGTTGAGCGTTCTCTCGTTGATTGACTAACTACTTCTTTTATGCTCTTTTATAGGTTTTACAAAAAAGCATTTTCTTCGCGAAAATTACATTTAAATCTTACTTAATCCGTGCTGTCATTACAAACTAAACATAGAAAACAAAGCATTCTAGAAAAATGGTAAATATCGAATGCAAAACAAAGAGAAAAATGCAATATGTAATACAGGAGCGTAGGGTGTACGCTTTAGTTGTCTAAAACATTTCAGTGCACACTTTAGTTCAGATACGTTACGTAGTCACATCTCACGTTCATTTAATAATTATTTATTAAATGTCTATGCAATTATAGCACAAGCGTGCATTGTAAGACAGCAGCATATCGCGTCAGCGACATTTCAAATATTTTTTTCCTCATTTGGTGATTTTTCAGATATTATATAATACAAATTCATTGGAACTTATTATCTGTGTGTAGTTATGCCTGATAATGCTTTCCTTATTACGTAACGGTTCTCTTCTTCTATTTGTTGTGGTTTTAAAGCTTAACAAGTTTTGACATACACTTCAAATAAAAAAAGAGAAAATCGAACACACGTATAACAATATCATCGAACACAGAAGATTAACGTTAGAAATGTCAGAAAGTGTCTGAAAATGTAGAGAAGAGCATACGATTTTAAGCTATTCCAGCGATTACCTTAATGGGAGCTTTAAAGTGGAGTAAAGTGTGTTACATAGTACGAGAAGAAGAAGAGGAAAGAGGTGGTAGGAGAGGTGGAGAAAAGTCAAGCGATGTAGGAAACTAATTGTATTAACACTTAATAAGAAACGAAAACATAGACACATACAGATATGTATTGCAAGCTTTGAAGACTTAAGATTTTTGTTAAAGAATTTAGGCTTAAGCTAAAACTGCATGCGTATTAAGTATTTTTCCTTATTGTTGTTTATTGTGTTTTTATAGTATTTATAAATGCACATATTTTTCGTCATTGTGTGTTTGTCATTAAAAGAAAAGTTTTATTTTGTTTTTTTTTTTTTAATTTTTAAATATTTTTTCCGGTTAATTCATGCCACACATTTCAAATTAACTATATGTTGTGTATGTGCGCATGTGTGTGCGAGAGAATGCGTTTGGCATTCAATTGATTTATGTTTAAAATGCGTTTTTTTCTTTCTTTTCATTTATTTACTTTTGTTTGTACACAAATGGTTTGAAGACCATTCGATCTGAAATTTGTTTTCTTTTCTTTTATTCTGTGCTGTCGCTATTGTTTATGGTGTTACCGTTGCTTTTGAGCTTTAGCTAATATGGAGTAGCTGTTGTTAATATACACAACAACTACGATAAAAGCAACAACAACTGCTTTTCCAATCATTATTGTTTACCAAAAAAAAAAAAAAAAACTCATATATCAGCCCACATGTGTGTGTGTGTGCTTATTTTGCGCGTGTAATTATTTCTACACATAAATCTTTTTTAATTGTTTTGTTTAATTATTAACGACTCGAATTTTTTTTATAAATAGATGGGAAACCATTTTCCAGTCATACTTTTTTTTTTCATAATTGAAATAAATGAACTTACGATTGCTTACTATGGCTGCTTTTACTTTAGGCATAGAAAAAAATATCCTTTCATTAAAATTCTTTCAATAATTAATTTCTTTTTGATAGTATTTAATAAAAGAAATATTAAGGAAGCTTAAGCTACAGTCGCAGTACAACTTTTTTTCTCTGTGCTATGATCAATCAGTGTGGAAATAGAGAAAGGGATAGTAGCTAGTGACCGCAGCCTATATATGCCCTATCGGCAAATGTTATGTCTTGGCCGACTGAGCACTCACTTTAGTTACGACTATTTGAGCATGAGCGTTTAGATTAATATCTATTAATATTATAAATAAAGCCTTCTTGATTGAGTATGAATAAAGGTCTCCTTCAAACTCTATCTGCAGACTCTTTAAGCCAGACTTAAGCTTTCTATGTGGATTCTTGCACCCGCCAAAACCAACTTGGTGGCCGCGGCTCTTATCTATTCGGGTATGTAGTCCACAAGATCCTTAACAGCTTGCTCTCTAGGAACGTATAAAATGTAATTTTTTCCCGGTATCGGTTAATAGTTTATATTTATCTAAACCAGTAATTTTCAAAAAGTACTCGAAAATACACAGTAAATGAACTAAACATGGTTTAGTAAACATTTTTATACCCACCCCTGTTAGCGGGGTTTTTTTCTATGTATGTATGTAACATCCAAACGGAAGCTTCAGAGAGCCTATAAAGAGTGTGTGTTTTTGATCAGCGTGAAATTCTGAGTTGATTTAGCCATGTCTATCCGTTTCTGTGTCTGTGTGATGTGTGTTGTTCGCAATCTTCTGGCCGCAAAAATTAAGATATCGACTTTGAGTTTGGAAGAAACATTGAAAGTTTTTGCACGCAGGTTGGTGCTGGAAATGGGCTAAATTGGTTAGAGCACAAGCCTGCGTTGGAACGCACGTCCGCTTATCTCAACAAAAATTTGTGGGTTTTTGCACGTTTCTCAGAAATTAAAAAGTCTGAAATATTTCACATTCCCAGTATGCTCTTTACGTGCAAAAATGGAAAATATCGGTCATGCCCACACAAACTTATAATTGATTAAACTTTATTTTTTCATTGTTTTGAAGTTTTATGCTCATTTATCATAAGACAAAACTATTTTGTACATTCCCCAAATGAAAATATATTATCTGCCTAGAAATGGATTAATTCTAAAATGAATGTGGCAGACACCACGATTACTTTTTTCTTAATAACACCTGCGGTACGGGTATCAAATAAAAGAATTTGGGGAGTAGAATGCAAAAACCATAGCGGTGGGTATGCAAGGTTCGGCCCGCCGAATATAACTTTCTTATCTGTTTTTATCTCGAATATATATGCACTTTTCAAGGTTCCTGGTTTTGAAGGCTATTGACGTTTTTATAGATCCATTTCTACCAGGTGGTTAGATCCATGGTGGTATAGATTCATTTCTACCAGTTGGTTATAACCCATAACTTCTGTGAAATCGTTATAGTCACAGAAATTGAGAAAAGAAGTTGAATTTTGGTACAAACAAACAAGTATATGCACACTCCCAGTATAGAAAAAACTGAAGCAGCTTTGGGAAAATCGCGACTTGTAAGTTGAATACAAGAAAACAAGAAGGATAGACGGGCAGATAAGTGTGGATCGAATCGATGAGAATAACTTCTATCTATCTGAGTTTTCTGCGTATTGCAAACATCCGTTTAGACTTAATATACCCTTGCACCAAAATTGCTTCCGAATATAACCAGGTCAAGTAGAGGAAAGGGATATTGATATTTAAAGGTTTCTTCACACAAATAAAAGCCACGAAAGAATTTTTTAAATGTAAATGTTTCTTACCCACTTATTTGTAAGGCCAAAAGCTCAAAAGGGTCATAAAAACCCACGCGGTACTTCTAGTGTTAAAAGATTTTAACGAACTAATTGTTGCCAAAATAGATAATAAATAATATGCATTAGGCAGCGATTTCGGTTCCCAGAAATAAAGAGGGAAACTTAACTTTAAATTTGCAGTTTATAATGTCTACCTAGATTGGTTTTAAAACTGCTCTTGTTTTATTGCTTATTTTTTTTTTATTTAGTGCTTCAGAGGTTTATTTCTTTTTTGTGCTTTTCTTTCTTATGAAAACCAGAAATTTCCAGTCACTGCTTTGTTTGATGCGATTTGCTTGTGGTCAACTTGTTTCTGATAAGATTCTCATTATGACATGTTATGTTATGACTGTACGCTTGCATATGCGAACATGCATTATGAGTCATAAAGACTATCAGGAGCTTACCCGATGATTAAATCAATTAAAATCTTTAATATTTATATTGTTTATATATGAAAACAAAAATTTACTTTCATGGAAACTAACGTAAATACTAATAGTTTAAGTCACTACAGTCGAGTACGGCTGACTTTTAAATGCCCTATACCAAAGTGCCTGCTAAAGATCGAAGCGCGGAACCATCAAAGTTAAGAGTTAGCTAAAAATTAGAAATGTGAGTCGTACAAAAATGACTTTTTAAAAAATTCTTGTATACTCGGGGATCTAAAATGTGAAGCACGCGGTTCAATTTAGTACAACCACTTTTAATTTATTTTTATCGCGATTTTTTTAAAATAGTTCGTAGAAGCTCTCATTTTCCATAGGCTGCAAGTCAGTGTACAGAATTCGGGCAAAATATCTTGTAGATGATGCCTTGTGTGTATATAAGAATACACAGACACATATTAGACGGAAAAAGGGATGGGCAGACAGAACGATGAGAGTTGATTGACAATAGTTACATAATGATCTATCTCAAGTTGTTCTGGGTACTACGGGCGTCTAGATAAAATAATGAGAGTCTTACCGTGAACGTGACATAGAGTATATCAATAAACAAAATTGCATGCACTTCGGAGTTAATTTCATACTTTTCCGACTTCTTTTGCGTATTACAAAAGCCAAAGTAAGCTTAGTTTAATTTTTTAACACACACACACACATACATTATCATTAAGTTGTCATGAGTTCATTGAATAAAATATGTTTGTTTCCTTTCCACTAAACATTCAAGTAAACAGTGGGGTGAATAGACAGCCATTATATCTGCTATAGTTTTTGCAAATAACTAGAAAATTTAAAAAAATCGTGGCGTTTGGTAATCCGTGTAAAGTTTCATTGGTGGCTTTTTAAACTAAGATTAACTTGAGGTTTCGCCTTAATATAGTGAACTCTGGCATTCTGTCTCTTTACTGTTACGACATCTACAAAAAAGGACTAAAACTAAGCTCGTATCTCCTTAAACAATGTAAAAAGATGATCTGACACTGTGAACCTAATCTGTCCATCGCGTTGTGTGACAGCTTTTCTTGAATGTCTGCCTTATGGCTTAACTTCGCAGTATTCACTAACACAGTGAGCCGTTTGAGCGCGAAGTGGCGAAGATTTATGGTCCATTCAAACTAAGATTTACTTGGAATTTCGCCTTAGTATAGCCTGATATCCAATCTCTCTATTGTTTTTGCTCCATAAAGAAAGGCCGAGACTAAGCCTATATCTCCTTAATGATTTAAACGGATCGCATTGGAAAATGAACTTAATCTGCGGCATACTACAGACTTAATGTGAATGCCTGCTTTGTGGGTAAACTTGGCAGCGTTCGTTGATTAAAAGCTTTCAAAAACATTTTAAAATCTTTTAAATCAAAAGGAATAACGAACTGGGAACGGCTTACCCACTCGATCACTTTTAGGCTTGCACATACAACCGTTAAGCAATTGCGAAGATTATGCGCTTCAGTGTATTTGGGGACCGAAATTAGCGCGTATACTATGATTTCTCGGATCATTTGTTTGCTTATATATGTGACATGCATCTGCTGAGTGGAGATATAGTCAACGTTATTGTACCCAACTAATTTTTTTAATCATTTTTTTTTTTTTTTTGTTACAAATCATTTAATTTTTTTATTCTTCTTCTATGATCTGATTAATTGTCAAAGGTATATAGGTTTTCAATTTCATGTTTTTTTCGAAAAGAAATAAGAAAAAATCACTTACCTTGAGGGAGAAATGATGAATAAATCCACATCAAGTTTAAGTTACTAGACTAAAATTTAAAATATTTTTAAGGTCAATGGCGGTTACGAAAAATATATCAACAAATACTTTATTTTATTGCATACAATTTTAGGTAATTTATGCAAAATTGTTATTATTATTATTTCTTTTTTTATTATTCTTTTTTTTTTTTTTTGTTTATTTCCTTAACACTTGTGCTGGCTTTGTTTTTAATCTCGTTTTGGTTTCCGTCTTTTTTTTTTTTGAAACTCACTTTACGTTTAATAATACGATTTGTTGTTTTCTTTGTAATTAATAATTGCAATTTGTTTTTTAATTATAATAAAACACCCAACCCATCCTTTATTTATTTACTTGTTTTAAACAATGCCCGCTAAACTTTATATATAACTAAATGCAATAAATAGCACAGACCGAGTTTGCGCATACGTCTTCACTGTAGCCTTAGTAAGCACCATTTACTCGATTAATTGGTATGAAATGTTTTACTCACCTCTGGTGAGCGTATGTGCTTACGCACACACAATGCTCCTATAACTCACGTGTAACATGAATATAGAAACGTATAAGCGTGTGTGCTTTGCTTGTGTTTTGAGTTTTGTTAACCCGAGTTTTTGTTTTTTTCTTGGTTTGTTTTGATGACGCATTTTCTTAGTAGAATAAAAAAATAAAACCGGGGCATTCTTATGTTCAAATTCATCAGCGGTTTATGTGGTGTTGGGTGAGAGGTATAGGGGAAAGAAATTTTGGAAAACACTCACTCACCGTTTATTTAAATGCTTACCTATATGTAATTAACTGCAAATGGCTTATCGAACAACAACAGCAGCCAGTTGGTTACTTTTGTTTGATTCGTTTTACTCTCTTTCTTCTTTCTTCTCTTGCTCATTCTTTTCCCCTCTCACTCTCTTCCTTCCCCTCTTTTACACCCTTATGTTCGCTTTGCACAAAATTCGTAATGTTCTGCAATTGCAATAAATGTTACGCTTAGTCATTATTCGAGCTCTCTTCTCCAGCACGGTTTCTCAGTAAGTTTAACGTTTATTTATACAATCGATCGTTCTGTACATTGTGTCGTAATCAAGCGACTGGTTCTTGCGTATTAGCGCCAGATTTATTATAAAGCAGCTGTTATTGGGTATTTTTGTTGATGATTTTAAGTAAACAATAATAAACGGTGAGTTTATTGTCATATTAGCCACTGTCGTATGATTGCGTTTCTTTTCCCATCAGCGCAGGATGACGGGTATATCTCACTTGTCAAAACTTTTGCAACGCCCAAAAGGAGGCTTCAAAATTTCTATAAAGTTTTTTGATCAACATCAAATTTTGAATCAATTCACACATGTCCGTCTATCCGTCTGTGTAATACCCGTTTCAAACATCCAAACGTCCAAACGTAGGACGTAAACTGATGCATTTATTTTTCAAAAGGAAAAAAAATCGGTTTTTCGCTCATTACTCATAGTTTATGAGTAAGATAAATCGATGAAAATTTGAACGTGTATTCTGTGGATGATGCTGTAGTATCTAAACAAAAATGAAAAAGGTCGGTGGCGTCTACATAGTATAATAGTGTATCAAATTGTCATTTGTTTGCAAAACCTTTACGTTTAGAAGTAAGCTTCAAAGCTTGGTCAGTTTCGGAATGCAGCTAGCTACGCCCGTGTGTTCGCTTATGCACTTCTCCCTCGCCCACCTATTCTGTGGTAAACATTTTCTCGTTTGGAAAAATTAAGGCACCTTCCACAAATTCGCAAAACAACAAACGCCGCATGCCTATGCTGCGTGTTTTTTACCATTTGCTCATATAGTACAATACATACATCATATAAAGTTCCACTTTTATCCCGAAAATAGAAAAAATCAAACGCGGCCATCGACTTTTATAGAGTACGATAATTGAATAACTTTTTTTTGGGGGTTTTTGGGATAATGATGATGGTGGTAAACTTCGTACTTGTTTTTTATTACATTTTCTTAAAATTTAAGTAAATAATAAAAAAAAAAATATATGTATTAGATATACATATGTATGGGGTAATACTGTAATACATAATAACTTTTGTTTTTGCTTTGCGATTTGTTTTAACTTTTGCCCTAGAATCAAATTCCTCATGTAAGGTACGATACGCTCCATCCGTGTAAATGTACAACAATTGTTTTTAACAAATGTTTTTGCCTTAATAAATGGTTTAAATTCAACACATGGTGAATGCAATGCCATTAGCCTTCTTTTGAAGTGTTTTGATACGTAGTAGACAAAAGTTCTATTAACGCCTATAAAAACAAAAAAAAAAATACCTCCTATGCAGAAAGTTTCGGGACTTTTACGCATTTTTAAACAAAATTTATTCTTAAAAAGAAAATGTTAGTTATCAATTAATAAATAAATTATTCGTATTTAATTGAAATGAACAGTAATTTTAAGTAATTTTTGTATTTTTTCCGATCAAATTTGACACCACATATATGGTGTAAATCAATTTGACGGGCGTTTGATTTAAGGCTTAAGAATAGTCCATAAGGAATTAGATATCTTCAGATGTTACATACTGTTTTTTGACGTTATAATGCAGCAAATACCGCATACTTGGCGCATAACCGTATGGAAAGAAGTTGTGACCATCAAGTCCTTGTTCGCAAATTCAAATGTGAATACGGTCGACCTTACCAGGTCGTAGCTACAATGTGTGCATGATCGGTAAACCCGTAGCTCTTACTTATCGAGTACACCCCCAATAGGCTCTGCATCCCTTTGACCAACTTTCTGACCATCGCCCTGTTACATCTGTAAGGGACTTAATAATGACTTGTCGAGTTCAGAAGGGCTCAGGTTGATCTATGACTGAAGGATAACATTTTTTCTCTCATAAATACTTCTGCTTTTTACTCTCCGTATGAAAACTCCTAATAATCTTTGCAGAAACCAGCTGAGGAAATGAATAAATATTCTAGGATACAGAAAGTCTACTCTCTATGGATTGCATTTTTATTTCAAAAGCTTATATCGAAAGCAGCTCATTATTTTTTGAAGAGTACGTAGTAAGTTAATAGGCTAAGACACTGTCTGAGGTAATTCCAACGTAAAATATATAAGTCTTAGGCTGAATTCTTAGCCAAGGATAAAATGTGGATCGATGTGGATCAGCTTAGTAGCGGAAAAAGGAGTGTTTCAATGTAACTTAAAGGAGTTGTGGGGCGTATTCGTAGTTTTAGATAGAATGTAGATTTATCCTTATAAAGTTTAGAATTATGCCGTGCGATATTAGTCGCGATCAGGGGTGCAGATGTTCGCTGATAAATTGCCTAATGCTTCATGGACTATGTCGAACAGTTAAATATAAACTTAGGAAATAGTAGAGAAGCGGGAAGCACGCAAAGACAGACGAATTAATGATGCTAGGGCAAGGATACCTTTGCCCTATGAGCAAACCTCTCATTTCAAATGGATAGAATCCTTTCCCAGTTTAATTGATTTTAACCTTTGACTCCGATACAAACAGAATTAAAAACCAATTACATCTTTATCCTTTGGGGGAATTCTCGCTCCAACACCAAGGCAACTATTGCTGATATATACCAATTAAATGTAGAAGTAAACGATTTCAAATTATTTCTTTCGAATTAAGAAAACAAACATAACTCAATTAAAAAGAAGTAAGAAGAAGTGAATGTCTACTTGAAAAATAGCAAAACAGCAACACCAAGAGTATATGAAATTTTACAGATAAATCCATCGTTATGTTAACGATAAGGGTGATAACAAGCATTGTGCGAGGGAAAAATCTGCATACATATCCATATGTAGTTAAAAATAAATTCATCAAAAGGGAGGTAAGAAATATATGGAACAAGCCCAAAATATACTTGAAATAAATAATTGTACCGCAACGTAACAAGGGTTGCTAGCCGCCTATAGGTATCATTAAGAACATCTGCACATGAGAAGTGGCAAGTGAGATAGACACACATATAGCAAAATGTATATTATCATATATATAGTATATGGGCAAGTAGGCACACAAAACGGAGATTTATTTGTACGTCTCACGGTTTTATATCTTGCATCCTTTGGTTGCCTTTAAATAAGAGCTGACAAGCAGCTGCTTGCAGAGAAGAAAAAACCAAAAAAGAAAAAAAACCGGAGTCAAAGTTAAAATCTTTCTACTTCATTTGATACGTGAATGTAACCAAGCAAACTTCCATACTTACTAGCACACACAAACCCACACCTATACATGAAAGATGTGTGCATATTTACACGCAATCATACGTATATAGATTTTATTACACTTTTTCCTTTTCTTTACTCGTTTGATTGTTGCGAAGAAATTTTGGAGAAAAAAGGTCTACTTTTTGCCCAACAAGTTTTGTTATTTTGTGTTCTTCTTCTGTAAATCTTGTTTTTCTTTTTCCTATGTTTTTACACGTCTTTTTTTTGCTACGTGTCTGTTTTTCTTTGTGACTCACGTGAATTTTACATTTGTTCTGCAGCATAATTTATATGTTAAGCGAGACATGATGGAGTCGTAGTTTTTGGATTTTTGTTACTAAAGCTCTATGTTTTGTGCAACGATATCTTTTCGAACGTGAGTTCGATGCTTGTCTACTCAAGAAAAGTGCCTGCAACCGTAATGACTGTGTAATATAAGTATGTCCTAGATTGTTGCAATAGCTGTTATTGTTGCTGTTTGCTTTGTTGAAATAATAAAGGCAGAGGATATTAAACTCTCTTGTTTATAACAGATAAATAAAAAGTTCATTTACCTATATTTTGTGTTTTGTTATTTGTACCCGCTAATGAGCAGCGGGCGCTTGGTCTGTTGCTTGCAATGTTCTTAAAAAGTTATACATAATCCTGATTAGTCCGTTAGTTTTACGTGCGCTATTGTCTGATTTTCGGACGTAAACTACTGAAAAAGTTGATATAGAAATTCTCAGCATAGCCGGTACAAAAAGTTCCATCCTGGCTTGTAAAATGCCAACCCGTAAGGAATATATATTCCTCCGTAAAATGAAACTAAACACCCACTAAATTGTATTCATCTATCCGTCGATCCGTTGCCTTGCCTTGGAACATTTACTGATGCAAAAATCGATATTGAAAGCTCAAGCCTGGCTTAAATAGTCTGCCGATCAAGTGTGAAAAAGATTTGCGTCCATACACAATCAAAAAGATTGGGCTTATAGTGTAAGTAGATGTTCATCTGAGAATCCGCGCAAATGCTTAATTGCTCCATATCGGCCAATGTCTATGAGCAGCCTAGTAGGTGAGGGGTCGTTACCACCAAGTCAGTGTTCACCGGTAGCGTACCGATTTGACATAGCGACCATCATCTCCATGTCTCCTTTCGTTTCCTCATTTCTTGCTAAACGCCACTCTGGTATACGAATAGGATACATCCCCCGATTGATTGTTCACATAAAAAAAAGCCAACTTAGCAAAACAGCGCGTCATCTTAATGTGTTGATCTGAGAATGTTTGCTTTTCCTTTTTTAAAGGACTTATATTACAATAAATCCTGGAAGGGTCCATATTTTGCAATTCATATTTCTACATAATTAATTTTATAATGCTTACTCCTCCTAACGTTAGACTACTTTTTTTTGAATCCGTCAAACCCTAATTATAGACAACGTTTATTTTCTCTACACAAAACTTGTCATGCGACAACAATAAGTTATTTCCGTAAAATGTCAACTGCAGTTTCACGTTGGAAAAACACTTGCTACGCTTGCTTTGCTGCTT
>CCAG010005719.1:0-21339 GCA_001077435.1 Glossina morsitans morsitans
AGAAACAATTCTCTTCTTTACAAGTGCGTCCTTTTTATTTCTATCCCCTGTTTTTAATGCTTCTTTTATCATTCCATTCAAATTAGTTGATACACTGTCTTTCGATATCTTTAGGATGTCACTTAACTTTTGCAACTTAAGTTTACAGAATTTTTTTTTTCTTTTTTTATGTTTTCTGATGTTTGCGTCCACGGCGTTTAGCCTCATTCCAAATCAGTAAATTGGCGAGAAATTCTTATTCTCGATGAAGAAGAGTTACTACAACCAATAGTTTCTAAGCGAGCGCTAATTTTTCCCCCCCAACGGATAGACGGACAGACGGACAGACGAGCTTAGAATCAATTTCTGAATGGATCGGTATAAGAAACCGCGTGTCTACCTTAAGCATTTCTGGATGTTACATACGTCCGTATACACTTAGTATACCTTTGTAGCACAAGTGGTGTAGGAAATAAAACGAACATTTAATAATTGTTATTATAATCCTTAAGAATGTCTTCGACTAAAATTCGATATCTATTTTCTATTTTGTATTGGAATTTCTGAAGAAAATATTTGAAATTCTTACAAATTCTTGCAAACGACAACAACATTATGCGGATTTATTATCAAGACATTCAATATTATTGATTGAATTGCATCGATAAGCAAGTAACACATGACCACGGTATGCACATATGTATATGCAAGTTAAGTATATATAGATGCATATAAAAGTGTTTGTATGTGTGAATGAATAAAGAGTTAATTAATGTGATATAGCAAACAAACACACAAAGATCAACGATTCCGCTTAGATAATCGCAAAAACCAATTAATTGCGATGCCTTACCATCGAAAATTTCCAATTTTGCTTAACCAGTTCATAGAATTACATTGTTCGAGAGATATTCGTTGAAGGAATTTAAAGCAATTCCATTAATTTTATTAAAAATTATTCTCAGAATATTAGTTTGAAAAGATTTCCTCTTCCAGTCATTATTCGATAGAGAAGAAAGGAATTTCTTAGCATAGGGCAAATGGACAAAAAATGCAGAAAAGCAAAAAAAAGACTACAATACGCGCACTTTACCGCTTTAGTGATGATTTTTATATCCATGAATGAATGCATACTACTTTTGGCTTTAGAAATATCGCATCGAGAAAAGCCTATCAAAGGTTTTGTGATGAAAATACTTTAGTTGATGTGAAATTCTTATGCTATGCAGACAATGACGTTTGTTTCTTTTGTTCCTTTATTTTTCTGCTTTTGCGTTGCTGTTTGGTCATTTGGAACGGCATGCCGTTCAATTTGAAAAAGTGTTAGAAACGAACTATTGTCACGAGGTAAGCTTGCTGCCCTAATAACTACATTCTGGCCAGTGTATCGTGCTTTAACGACTTAGAAATCATCCTTGACCCTAAGCTTGGATTTAACGTTTCTATTGAAACATCAGTTAATAAAACTAAATCACTTCTGGGTTTCATTAAAAGATGCGCACATACATCCTTGGTAAGAGAAATTTTGGAATATTCAGTTAGTGGGATGAATACCAAGCTGAGGATACTAAGTCTGTTCAAAGTCAATTTATACTTTTTGCGCTTCTTAGCTTGACTTGGGATTCCTCAGCGGAGCTACCTTCTTATGAGGAATAATTTAAAGCTTATTAATATATCTTCCCTTCCGCCCAAAGTCAATTTCTACTTTTTGCGCTGCTTAACTTGACTTGGGATTCCTCAGTGGAGCTACCTTCTTATGAGCTTATTGACTTACCACCACTTTGGAAAAGGGAGAGGGTTGGGCAGGTTACTTAATGAAGAGTGTTATTTCTGCCCGGGCGGTTTTGGACAATATTTCGTTCACTGTTCTTTTTAGAGGTCTTAGGCAGCGCGTTCCTTTGCATTTGCCACGTTATCTTCTGCATAGTCCATTTCGTGTCTTATGTGGGATTGTAAATGAGAATTACAAAGTCTTGGACCTGTTCTTTTCCCTTTCCACAATGTAATAAGGAGCAATTGTCCCAACTTTAAGATAAATTATATAATTATTGTTCCTCATGCAATGCATTAGTTTTAAGACTGGCTTTAACTGGTTTAATATAACTCCCTTTACTATGATGGACTTTTCCTTATGAATGTTTGCTAATACCCTTTCTTATGTTAGTTGGTGAGTATGCTTTGTAACTAGCAATGTTAAATCGATAAATCAATCCATTCTATGTGAATGGCAACGTTCTTTCTGCGATTCGGTACCGTCCTCAGTCCGCCGCTTTCGATTAGTGTTATTATTGTTATTATAATAAGTTTAGCGAGGCTGAAGTCTTTGAGTGCTACAATTGGTTTTATTGAAAACTCTAGCGCCTTTGAGATTTGAATTCATGACTACTGAGTTTGCCTCTTCGGCAACGTTTTTTCTCTTACGGCTAGACATGAACTATTTTGTTGTTGTACATTTCTCTTCCGTTCATGTTTATTTTCTTCTTTTTGCGATCCTCCCTATCTACACACATCATCTTCTATCTTTGTTTTTTCTCTTCTTCCAGTCGTATCTCCCTGTTAGTATTAGTTAGTATCTATTGTCCCGAAAGCCATTAAGCTATTCCTCTGTTTGTCCATTGATGGAAACATCAGGCCATAGCATGCTAAGCAAAAAAGTTGACAGATTGACAGGTGCTTGTATATTTTCATCACTTGTAAGTAAGAATTTCTGTCGAGTATTGCAGTCACTTGCAAGAGAAAAAGAGACGCGAATACCACAATACATACAAATTATATTTCCCTAATATTTTTCTAATGCGTAGAAAAACGCAGACCAAACATATTATATATAATATATCCCCCTAAGTCCGAGTAGCAGGATAGCGTTAGCTAGGTTTACCAATTTATCTCTCTCTGGAGAAAGTTTTACGTTGACTTCAGTTTAAGCAACCAGTAAAAACAACCGCATGCACGCATATCAAGTGAATCAACAACTTTCCTATTTATTTTGCCTAAAATATTCTGATTAAAGTTTTATGTTCAGTTTATGGGTTCGAAAATTCATTATAAAATGAAATCGACTGGACTGAGATCGTTCATAATAATCATTAAATCATTGCTTAAATAAAGTACTTACTTGATGATTAAAGATCGTCCACATGCACACAAACTAGTGCTTTACAGACCTTATTTTAAATAAACAAATTCAATGGAGGATTTTACGCATGCATAGGCTTTGCCGAATTCTCCTGTGACTCCTCCAATGCCATGAGAAACAGAAATACTCAATCTAATTTCAATCTGGGCGATGATACCGTTAATTGACATTCAATCATCACGTCGAGAATGTTCGTTTGGGATGTCATAGGGAAAAGCAACAACAACATCCACAGCTAGAACAAATCAACTCTGGTAAGATTCTAAAGACAATGAACGGCTGTCTCTTAAATGAACGTACGGCGATCAAGACTCATTAACAATACTATGCGCAGCAGGTAGCAGCAATTCAGATAAAAATTACGGACGATGAAGCAATTCATTAGTAAAATCGTTTCATTGGATCACCATATTGACAACGGTCGTTTGGGATTTCGTAAGGAAAACCAAAAACAACATTGCCATCTAGAGTAACTTAGTTAGTGGAGAGTTCTAAAGATAAAAGATGTTTGCCTCTTAGACGGCAGGGAGCATCCACCCGGATAAAAATTACGGAAGATAAAGCGGTTCATTAAAGCTATGTAACTACGCCTACATCCAGGCACGGCCTCCTTCACGCTCAATTAATTGTAGCGCTTTTGGTGAACAACAATCTAAAATTTGGGTGCCAACAGCAGCAAACAACAACAAAAAAGCCACGTCAAATAGGAAAAGTATATTATCTTTGCCCGGCATCTTTCGTGGCTACACAGTCTTTATCACTTTGTATGGCACACTTTATGAAGCACGAAAATCTCATGGGCTGTTACAATGCTTCACGTGAAGATCTTCATTTTTCTACTGCTGCAACCCAACGATTTACGTGACATAACTATAGTTAACGATAATAAGGCAGTTGTGATTATAAAAAGAATTTGCCCGGAAGCCTTTCAATGAATTGATTTACAGGAAGATATAATTAAAAAAATATTTGTGCTTGCATTCTTTGTCTTATGGTTTTGTAAAACACTGTCTATTATTTGCTTTGTTAATCAATTAAAAGAAAAGTGTATTTGATGCAATATCTAATAAGAGACAGGCCCACTCTTCTTACTACACCGATCGATTCAGACTCATTTTTTCGCTCGATTTGAGAATTGCTTTCCACCTGATGTATGTACATATGTTTTCGTTTTTAGTCATTTCATTATTTTCGTTTTGTCTGACCATCTGTCCAAGAAACTTTTGTCTTTAACCTAACGAATTTTTTGAGATATTTTCGGCCTAAGCAGGAATGCTGGCCATTGAAAATGGTTGGGGTGGGACTACTTTTTCGACTATTCCCCGTATAACTCGTTATATGGAAAAAAAACCGCAATTTTCAAAATTTCAAAAAAAAAGTCGCTGAGTGATAGCATTTCGACGGTCGTAAATTGATGTGAAAAATTTGATTCAGAACTTGTTTCGAACTCCGAAAATTAGTTCATACTGGTAAGTTTACATAGAAATCCACTTTAATGAAGTTGGATAACGTGGAGCACGACAGCATAAAAGGATTCTCGAGAAATATTTGCTAAAAAGGGTTAATTGTTGATGTTTTGTGATGAATATTGGTAGTAATTTGATATAAAAATTATGCGGCCAAATTTGAACCACATGGGCCAATTTCTTAGATTCCAGCCCATAAAAGATTTCTTATGAATAAAAAGCCTTTAGGAAAACTTTTCATTTTATGGGGAAATATGGCGAATCTAGCACAAGTGGTGTAGGGTGTTTAAGGATTGGTCTTGCCCGACTATAAAGTTCTGGGTTTTTATTTCCGTTTGCTGTTCAATTCTTTTTCGCACTACTAACAAAAGCTGTTCATATACAAGCGACAGCACACTACTATTGCTTATTAAATTTATTTGCGCGCCCCCTAAAAGCTGATTACAAAATCTTTAATAGATAGATAGACTGCAATTAATACATTTTTTCATATTTTTCTTATTTATTACAAGCAACTCTGCTCTGCACTTTGCACACATACATGTTCTTTTTTCATTTCGTGAAATATGCAGCACCGGCTTTTTAGGATTTTTAGATAGTAAGTGAACTAACTTTCTTAACTAAATCTATTAATATATTTAATAAAAAGAGATCAACTAAAAATTCTTCTTACATAATATGAGAAATAAATTGTTGAAAAGAAAAAAAAAAACATTTCATTTTTTTGGAACAAAAACTTAGTAGATTCAGTGAAAAGATAGAAAAAGAAATCAATGTATGTTGGGCTTTATTTACTGCCATGTTTTCGGGTAGTATTTTTTCCGGTCTTTTCCCCTTTGTTTTCTTTTTTTTCATTCATAAACTCTCTCTAAGGTAATTTTATCCTTTGGTGATAAGGAAAATAAGAAAGCAAAAAAAAAAAAAAAGAAAGAAAAATAGATGCCTTGTTGCTGCCTTAAACGCATCCGCTATTTGTAATGTACTCAAATGGATTCGAAGTTCTCTTTGTTATTTAGTATTCAAAGTGACTTTTTTCAATATGATTTTTTTTCTCCTCTTCCTCTTTTCTATTTTAGTTTCTTTGATGATATCGCTGATATCATTCTATCATAGAATTGAAGGCTACTATTTTGGTGGCTCAGACTAAGCAAATAATACTGAAAGGAAAAGCAAAAACAAAAAAACTGCCATACATAGTGAGTGATTTATACAAAGGCATATATTCCTTCAGACATTTCATTATCGGTATCATCAATAAATGCTAATAAATATTGGTTTCCTACAATTGCAGCTTCGACTAAGCATATTTACATATAATTATATTTGTAATTTGCATAAGAAAATTAAACTGATTCGTTGCCAGAATGCTTTTCATTTAATACAATTTTGATCTGTTTTTACTTTAATAAAAATATATCTGCTTTGCTTCGCTTTCTCTCTCTATCTCTGTCTCTCTTTACTTTACTACAGTCTTCTCCTGCCTTTGCCTTAAGAATCTTGATATAAATTCTATCATTTATTTATGTTTTTCCTCTTCTCACATATTTCTTTGCTTTTATACCCATCGCCCAGGGATGAGGGGTATATTCATTTTGTCAAAACGTTTACAATGCCCAGAAGCCAGTTTGAGTGACCCCACAAAGTGTTGTCCATCGGTATCAAATTGTAAATCGATTTAAGCATGTCCATCTGTCCGCCTGTGTAATGTCCAATTGCAAGCATTCGGTTGACCGCAAAAATTAAACTATCGCGTTCAAATTTGATAGAAACATTGGAAATTCTTGCACGGAAGTTGTTAGAAAAAATGAGCCAAATTAGTCGAAACTAATGTCCATAGTAGTATGTAAAGTGAGGATAACTCTGTTTTTCCAAAGGAATAAAATTATGGTTTGTTGCTCATTACTCATAAACTACATCACACACATGTGCAAAAATTTAATCACATGTTCTTTCATTTTATTACCTTTTCAATACCTTTATGATGCACAAAAGCAAGTTTCAAAAACCGCATAAGATACATCGAGTGGTGTTCGGTTTTCAAATTTGGAATGCACCTAAGCATGTCCGTCTGTTCGTGAGTCCATCTGTCCATCGGCTCATTAGTGTCTACGGTAAGTCTTCTCTCGTTAGCGAAAAGGCAGAAGAATGATGCAAAAAAATCTGGAAGTGATCTAAACTTTTTCAAGGACATGGCTACAACATCTACGTGTCTATGCGAGAAAAAACTTTTATTTTGAAAATGAAAAATGCACTCCATATTATAGAGCATGAAAATGTAGTTCCTTTGCTTTTCTAGGGTAATGGTGATGAGTGTAAAATATTCGTTCACGACCGACTATAAATTTCTTACTTCGTCTTTTTATTAAATCTATTGTTATTTCATGCTCAAGATATTTTAACCTAACTTAGCATTGCATCAACTTCAGTGCACTTGATATTCTTTTTTTTTTTTTTTTTTTTTCAATGTCTTATCACTTTTCCAGCGAAGTGTTTAATTCATCTACACATTCTTAGACAGCAGCGGAATACAAGTTAGAAAGTTTTACAATTTACTTTATATTGTTAGTCGTTACTACGCTTCGCTTTTTGTTATTACATCAAATGAATCTCGGATTTAATTCTCTTTTCCTTTCTTTTTTTCTTTTTCTTCGTATTTTTATTTTTGTTTTTAATTTAAAAAGTTGTCGAAAGCGATTAAAGAGTTTCAAATTAACAAAACACGTGTTCTTGATATTTGTTTTTGTTTTTTTGGCAAATTTATTTCACTTTGCGTTCAGATTGAAATAAGAAAATAAACGTAAAAAAAAAAAGTTTTAATATAAAGAAAGAGAAGAAATAAATTAAAGTAATCTCCAAGTCAAACCTTAAAGTACCTTACTCACTTATTGCAGGTAACAGATAGGACTTGTACGCAGCAGTGTAATAGCTCTTATTAATCAAAGAGAAAGATAGCGAAAGAGTGCATTTCCATAAGGTCCTATGGTATAAGTGAAAGGCATTTAGCAAAAGTGCAAGAAAAAAATAATAAAATCGAACCATGACCCCAAACGAATTCTTGACAGCATTCCTCAAAAAGAGATGAAGCTAAACTTGTCCTTGATGTCCAGCTAAGCGACTTATTGCCTATGAGTCTCTTCTCTTACGATTAACACTTGCGCTATAATATTTGAGTATTCAGGCCGAGAGTGTTTCCCGTATATGTTATGTTATGGTTATAATTGAATATTGGGTCCAGCAAAAACTTCGTTCCAAGAGATAATTTAAAAATTTTGATACTAAACCAATGAACCCCTTCTATAACGCAGCTGAAACTGCCGCACTGTATAGATATCTAAAAAAGGAAGAACATCACGGTATTTGTCCATTCAGAGGAATGGAAAGGGATTGCCGTTTGAAAATGGGCCAACATTGGAAAAAAGGGCTTTGTTTCACTTGTTCCGCGTGAGTAGCCAAGTAAATGAGAGTCATGATTACCAAGTCCATGTTCGCGAATTTAAATCTCAGTACCCTAGAGCATGCTTGGTCAGGAAGGTAAAGTGAGTGCTCAGTGGATAAAGGCATAACATTTGCTGATTGGGCTTGGCTGGGTGCCCGCTTCCTCTCTCTTTCT
This sequence comes from Glossina morsitans morsitans, assembly GCA_001077435.1. Lineage (NCBI taxonomy): Eukaryota > Metazoa > Arthropoda > Insecta > Diptera > Glossinidae > Glossina > Glossina morsitans. Next base: position 8,192 of record CCAG010005719.1, read on the forward strand.
TTTCCTTTCCTTCTCTCTGACCGGTGGCGGGAACATTCTAGGGAACATTCCGCGAGTGATTAACTATTGCGTAAACCATTTCTAAAATGTAAATCAAAGCTATAATGCTTCAGCATTGTCGTGGCAAAGATTCATGGCATCGCTTCGACTATTGACAAAGTCGTTGAAATCTGTCAAATCTTTCTCCTATGACATCACTTCGAAACCAGTTTTGATTGCTTACCATAACGTTGAATACAAAATGAAGCTCAATAGTCAAGTGGGTATCACATGAATTAAAAACGACAATTTTTTGTGGATCACATTTCCATCTACGAATTGCTGTTGAAAAGAAACGAAGATTAAGCTATTGATGAAGATGTTAGCAACAGGCGACGAAAAACGCTGTACGTCCAGCAGCAATATGCAAGATTGAAGAAGACATCAAAGTATAAAGTTTCGCAAATGATGGCAAAGGCCGATCGGATGACTGGTAACGTAAGGCTTTGTGCTCTATTGAAAGGGAAGGAAATCATGCATGATGAGGTGTTCGCTTTCTACCATCAACAACTAACGCGATTACGGCACTAAATTGGGATAAAGCTTTAAAAATTCATCAATAGAAAGAATGTCGTTTTCCGTCCCGACAATATTACAACACATATATCTTTAATGATTCGGCGAAAATGGGGAGACCTTGGTTGAGAAGGCTTGGTAGACAGTCTGCATAGACCGTTGGTCATTTCTTATGCTCCTGCTACAACTTCCTCAACACTAAAGGGGAGTTGCGAAAAACACTTGCCCGGAATGCTTATAGATCGTATTTGACGTTATAGTGATTTCACGAAAAACAAAATAGCATAAGGTCGACATTTATCGAGATGGTAAGCATTCCACTTGATAACGTGTCTGCAAAATATGGGGAAAAAGTGAAACAGCGCCACGAACTTTTTACTTTAATGTATTAGTTTAAATTTCAATAATACACCAGAACCAGAACAATGTTTTTTTTTTTTTTCAAATCGCTTTCCACTTATGAGATTTTAAAGAAAATTCAAAATTTTACTTTGAATTTTATTAAAAATAAAAAAAAACAAAAAACAAAATATTTGATACAGTAAACAATAACAATCAACGATCAACGCAATACAATAACAATAACATGAAAAATCATTAAAATCATTGTAAACATATTTGTATGTAAATATCAAAAGATACCTGAATAATGAATACAATTGTCGGAGGCCAGAGAAATAATTCGAGAAAATACGGTTACGGTGCGTGTATCATGAAAATTCATGTTTACGTTATGCTAGCAAAATGCACAAAAATAATAATAAAAAAAAAAAAAAAAAATAAAGACAAAAATAAAAATTAATATGGAAAGGTAAAAATGGAAGAGAAATAAAAAAAAGAAAAAAAAATATTATCATACATCGTCACATCACCATTGTCAATATTTTGTTAAACGTACAGGCACATCTACACATCTGTCACATCTGGTCTTATTGATAATATTCGCATAACCGAAAATGGATTACAAAATATTTTTACCCTCAGAAGTTATTGAAAATTCTTTTTATACATAACAATTTTTGTTACAACCTTACAATATGATCATATACAGACTTACAAATACAGTCTGATAGATAGATAGATGTATTTGAATATTGTTTTTTAAGTCATTGAATATCGTTATTTTATACAGTAAATCCTGATAATACCACAGCTACAGTAGAATGTATACAATATCATCTATCTATTACTACCGCACTCATAATAACTATGGAAAGCGTGGGTACATATTGGAAAAAAAAAATGATTGGCCAGCATTTTCATTGTATCACAATATTCTATAACACAGTAGTATAAGCTTGTAAGCAATGAAAAGCTTAGCTCGGTATACGCGTACATATATATATACATATACGTACATGTATGTATGCATGCATATATAGATATATGCATTTGTTTGTTTGCATATGTTGGAGAGTGTCGTGCAAATTCGCAATGCACATACATGGATACATACATTAAAGAAGAGAACCATTGTTTATATATAATGCATGCAATAGCGAAAGAACGAGCAACAAGATGAACTGTTGTAGTACACTCTGTAGTAATACAGTGATTCACACACACACACACACATACACTCTCACACATACACAAACATACACTCTCACACACGTACAGTAATACACACACACACACACACACACACACACACACACATGCATATATATGCATATATATGCACCCTCAATCGTATCGTTTTTATATAGTAGCAAGTTACTATCCATCCAACCATGCTGAACGAAAAAATATGGAAAATTTCAAATATTTCTCATTGCAACATGCAAGGCTACTCACAATTGAAATAGTTGGTTAAACAAATTCTTTGCTATGTGTTGAAATATGTTACAATTATAACCTTCTCAGTCATTGTAAAGTTGAATGGATAGATGCCTTCGGAGTTATAAATCTAACTGGAAATATAATTAAAAAAAAAATATATTTTTTTTTTCTTTGGTTCCTTTCTCTCTCTCTCTCTCTCTGTCTCTCTAATTGCTATTATATCTAGCACTTCTTCTACTTCATTAAAATAGTTCGTAATATACTAAAAAAAAAAAAAAAAATCTATAAGAATATAGAAGAACATATAATAAATCTCAAGATGTTGACAAAAGCAGAACACAATATACTTTTTCATACAAACGCGGTATCCTTGACCTATTGATGCTGATGGTAATAAATTTTAACCATCTGTAGGTAACGATAAGCGTGGCATCCATCTTCAAATAAAGCAATGTTTCTCTTCTATGCTAAACTGCTTCATCTAAGCAAATATCGATCGAAGAAATGGAAATTCGTTGCGGGAAAATATCGAAAATTCTTCTATATACTTACGTTTACAGTTAGAAAGATATTTGCAGAGAATCACAAAACACCAGCAGTCTTCAAGATGCGATATATATGCTAGCGGTGCATTATAAAATAAATTTTTACCAGACTTCAATGAACTGACATTAGTCACATGAAGGCCCCTAGAAAAACACTAAGTGACCGTACAAAGAATACTCACGCTTACCTATCCGCCCGGCAGGAACATTTCCTTGTAGTAATTATTTTTTTTTTTGTTTGTAAGGGAAATGGATTAGGCCTGTATGCGTCGATTTAGACCCATAATCCAGCCTTGTAGTAATTAAAGCCTTGCGAATTCATTTATAGTGTTATCGGAACCTTAAAATTTTCTTCCTGAAGAATTCGATAAAACTCTCTCTCTTTCAATAAGAAGCTACCTTCAGCCCATTCTGATCAGATGACCTTTTAATTTATACCGAGCGACAGCTTAAGCGTTACAGTTACTGTATTACGATGTTGATGGACTTTTTTTTAGGTGTGATTATGTTTGAATTATGCAAAATCAATGAATTATTAAAAGCGTTTCTCACTAAACTTCATTCGCAATTCGTTGCATAGCCATTAAACGTAACGTGCTGTCTTTTTAAAACAACAACAACAATTTGCTTAAATATTTTGAAGAAAATTTCTCAACAATCATCAATAGTGATGGTATACCAGAAATCGTTTCCCTTTACGATGTAAGCAAATCTGTCCGTCCGCCTGTATATCTCCCTGTCTGATGTGTCCTTGAGTACACTGGTACTATGAAACTAGATAAAATCTTTGAAGAGGAATCATTTTGCTGAATTTGGACCATTTCAGTTTACATTTTGGAACTATTCCCTGGTAAAGACCAAATATTGTGTAGTATTTCAAAATCGGGCTTGCTTAACGTAATGTTTTTACTTATTATACCCTACACTAGTTGTGGTACAGAAAGACGCAGAAGGACTTGAGATAGGACCATCTTTCGTTATGTCGGTGCAGAATTATTTTGTGAATCTGTGCGTCTGTCCATCTGTCCATATGTTTGTCATTTGCTACTATGTTCAGCCTAAAAGTAGACATTTTTGAGATATTTTGAAGAAATTTAGTACACTGATGTATTTTAGCCCAAGGACGAACGCTGTTGCGGATGATTGGGTTCGGAGCACTTTTTCAATCACTATCTACGTAACGCCTTACTTTGAAAATACTTTATCCGAATAACTGTATTAAGCGAAGTGGTAGGGTATCTAATGAAACATCGTGACTCCCTATTTTATTTTGTTATATGCATTTCCATATTTTATCAGATTGAAAAGGTTTTTTTGTTTAATATTTTCACAAGACTGTAAGTTGTCCCTTACCTGGTTTATTATAAGATCTGAAGTTGTTACGTTCATCGTACCAGACAAACGCCTAGAACGATATTAAAAAACTCTCCATTGCTTCAGAATTCAGTTCAATAATCCAACAAACCGACTTCCACGTTTTCAATTAGTACTGGGCACCAGACACACTCGCGGTGCTCGCGATTTCGGGATACGGGATTTCCTTCGATTCTATAAAATGTGTGAAGAGATATACTGCGAGCACATAATGAAATGGTAAAAGGAACTAGTGCTACAATACAATCTTAGAAAAATAATACACTCCTATAGGAATACTATACACGAGACCACTGCAAGATTGCTTACATTTTTTTGCTTGGTAAGAGAGTTTTCAAAAGAAACTCGTAACATAGCAAATATCGTTTCTCAAATTTCAAAAAAAAAAAAAAAAGAAACAACAAAATCACTGCTCTGTGACCATTGTGCTCATCTGAAAATTTAATAGAATAAAACTGAAAATATTAAAACAAGCAAGAACATTATAGTTGGGCAAAGCCGACCATTCAATACTCTACACCACTTTGTCTAACATAATTTTTATTTTTTATATAAAATTACCATTACAGGTCAAAGTTGATCACTACATATTAAAATTTAGACTTTTCTGCCCCACATACAATCAATCCTTGTTAGAGTAGGATTCAAAAAATACTCCGAGTTGGTCCCAATTTGATACAGTCAATTTTTTATCTTGAATAACTAAGATGATCTGATTTTCATCGTGAGGCATGGAAAATTAGACATTTTTGTCATATAAACGTCAGTTTTCATTATAAGAGAGGGGTTGAAAAATAGCTCCAGCCGGTCAAAAGTTTTCATACCAATTTAGAATGCCGCATTACTAATACGTAGCCATTTTTATTAAGAAATTTTGAAAATTGAATTTTTACTCCATATAAAGAGTTCTCAAAAATATGGCGTTATATCGAAAAAGTGAACCGATCCTAACCATTTTCAATAGCGTTCGCCATTGGCTCAAACTACCAAAATTCCCTTTAGCTTGAACACAAAATTACATAGATAGACATCAGATGGACAGATGGACAGACGGGCTTAGATCGACTTACAAAATAATTCAGCCTTTCTAGCTTTTACACCTCTCCGCACAAACTTAATATACCAGAAGTTGTGTAGGGCATAAAGGCTTGTGATTTCTTCATAGGAAAAATCAAAAAAAAAAAAATTTTATTTTCATTTTCATCAGATTTTTAAAGCCTTGGAATGTTATGTTTTTAGTAAATAAATCTTTTTCAATCATTTCTTTACTCATTGTCTGCTCTTTTAAGCATAATTTATTTTCCCATATAAGCCATTTATTCGTTTATTTATACTAAAGTTTGCGATAACGATTCCGATGGAAATCATGGTAGTGGGACAAATGTTTATTTTGAAATTTTGTGTTAATCGTTCAACGTTTAAAATACATTTTTTTTTCTTTTTTTGCTATTTTTTATTAACACGTAAAAATGGAAAAAATAAACAGTGATTTTTTGCAAAAATTTTGTGGCCGAAATTTTAACATGTTGAACATGATAACTACAGGAAAAATTTTTGTTTTTTCTTTTTTTTTTTTTTATTCTCTCTTTTTTGATAGCTCATAGAAGCTCTTGTTTTTATGATATATAAAAGTGGCCGTCTATGTATTAAAAGTTAGTGCGTGTGTGTGTTTACATATACGTACAAACGTGTTCATATATCAAAAATATTATAAACCTACTAAACTATGGTTAGGGTTATGTAGAAAATGTCGACTTTTACAAGGGTTGGCCTATGACACAATTTCACAAACAAAAACATGTTGTTTACTTTATCACATAATATTTCCTATTTTTTTTTTCTTTATCTATTTTTTTTTTTTTTTTTTTATACATGCAATAGGAAGGTATCTTGATTTTATCAGAACGTTTGCATAATAAATAAAAATGTGTTTAATTCATTTATGTTTGCTTCATAAATAATTATATTTTGCCATTATGTCCACATGTGTGTGTATATATATGGACACTTTTGTGTAATAGAAAGCAATATTTTTAATCATTTAGTCAAACTCAGACATTTTTGTGTAACGAAACAATATATTATTTGATATATTATGTAAATATAGGGAAAAGGTCAGATGGTCGGAGGTTGTAACGGATACAGGAACGTATCATTGTAAGGACTAACTACTTCATGAGTACTAGAGAGAGGAAGGGAATTCCACTTTTTATCCAACACTTTAGAAATACATGCGCGGGAGCCCTTATGAAGACAAACGGACGATTGAAACTTTCTTATGGACGGACAGAAATTCTGCCTTGGCTTATTTTACATCCTGCCCTAACTGCGGTCTCCTTCAGGCCATAATTTTGTGTGGCAAATCCCAAAGACGACGAATCCTCTCTCCATATATGCAGGCATAGGGACATAAAGGCAAACATTAGGTTCGAAAGAACGTTTTAAAATTTTAGATGGAACAGGAATTTAGTAAATATTAAACGATATACGATAAAAATCAAGATAAGTGAACATGAACTTTTACGTAATAAGGAAAATGAAGTCGCTAAGCTAGTACGGTAAGGTAATTATATTCAGCCCCGAGTTTCAAAGACTAACCGCTGGAGGTAGATCTCTTTGCAGCAAATCTTTAACAGTCGCAGAGACTCTTGCATATCCGAAATTTTTTCGTTGTTTAGTAGACGGAATCGATTTAATCTTCATTAAAAATTTTTGGCGGCCTGAATGCATATTTCTCTCAAATTGCAGATCGTGAAAATGCTACTGTAGCATTTCTTCGGCAGTTCTGCTTCACTTATATATTTTTCAAAGTTCAAGGCCGGTTGAAGAAAGTATGCTAAGAGTTTAGCCTATGATCGATAGTAGTTTCAATAATAGACGTCCTGGCGCCCTTACCTAAAACAATTCAGAATCATGTGCCGATTAAAGGGCCCTTCTTCCTTGTCGATCAAGAATAAATTCATTTTAACGAGTTCTGCTATGAGGGTGCTACTGAGTTCCCACTCTAAGACGTTGGTTGAAAACGTTCCTTCAGGGAGAGGAATCATTTCAAATCCATCGTGCAATAGAGCCATTAAAAGAGCCGTTGAAAGGCTGGGGTCAAAAGGTTTTCTTTTCTGGTCTAAAAACCAAATCTTGTCGATAGTTAACAGGTTGTCCCAATAATTTCGTCTTTCTATTTTTTTAAAGTCTGTTCAGGGTCACTAAATTGCCTTTTCACACTAAATCTCCGGATCATTTTCTCCTTTTGCTCATAAGATTTTTTTTTTCTTTTTTAATATAACCACATAGAGAGTGTCTCTTGTTCGTGCAAAACGGTCACGATCAGAGAGAAGTGATAAAACTGAAATTGGCTCTGTTTGCCCAATCGGAAAGTATTGTGTTTTTATTAACTGAGCACTCACTAAAGCTACAACCATGGTTAGCTGCACCGTACTCACATTTGAACCAGTGAAGACTGCCTTAGTCGCGATACCTACCTATTCGGTTACTCTTGCGGATTATATAGGCATTGATTCCCGCTCCAAAACAACGATTTTTAGAAAATCTTTGTTAAGTTAGAAAGTGTTTTTTTAGGTGCATTGCACGCTCACTTGACGTTCAAACTACATTCAGACAAGAACCCTTCGATTGTGCACTTGAAAATATATATATATATATAAAGCACTTTAGAACTACATTCCTCTGATTCCGTAAACGAAATATTTTTTGCAGGCAAAATCGCGTATAATGCCTTTGTACTTTTCCCCCACATATATATATATATATATATGATCTTTCTTTCACTGCCTCTCTGCATGACCATCTCGTTTTCTCTTATCCGCTTTGTTGGTTTTTTATGATATGTTTGTATTTTGTCGTTATATATATGATATTTTCGAGATTTCAATGGTTTTCACATGCCGCACATACCGCAGTAGTAACATAAAAGCACACTTTGTCTCGTATATTCGCACATAAACATGTTTAAAAAACCCTTAGGCTGCAAAAAAGCAACGATAACTACAGTCAACAAAGCGGAGGATGAAAATGGTCAGAAATTTAAAAAAAAATAAAACAAAAAACAAAACAAAAAATTGCTTATATGCGGAAAATCTGGGCTAAGAGATTAGCGAGGAAAGGCGCAAATTGTAAAATGCATATATACACACATTTATATATGAAAGTCAAAAAACTCTTTAAATATTACAAATATTTGCAACAAGTCTGTAAACATAACATAAACATATACTTACCTAAGTATACAGACTGTAGTGTCCTTAAAAGGCATAGAAAAAAAAAACAACAACAACAAAAAAGGGCAAAAACTTCGTTACATTTAATTGTGTGATAAACTTGGAAATTTTCCAAGACTCTTAAATAGCATATAACGTTTACTCGATTAGAGGCATATCGTAATATGTATGAAGCACTTTTTTCCATTTTTTTTTTTTTTTTTTGGTTTTTTGTTTTTAATTTTGTTAAATTTTCTGATAAACAAACAACTAACTGCTGGTTAAAAGCGCCGACTTGACTTTTATGCGTTTATGCGTTCTAGGGGAAAAACAAGAGGGAGAAAAACCACCGGCAACTAATACAAAATACTTAAGAATTTTGTCATAAAAATGTTTCAAATATTTATGAAAATATGTATGAGTGCGTGCGTGTATCTACGTTACTTATTTACCTAAGAGTACTTTTGTTATGTTCTTTGCTAGTGAGTAAATTTCTTTTGACTAAAATATGTTTTTAACGTTTTATTTTTTCCTTTTTTTTCGTTGTTTTTCTTTTCTTTTTAGTCGTCATACATATACGAGCACGCACAGGTTTACTTATGCATACTCAAGTGCTTAAAGCGAGAATTTACTGAAATAATGCTAAATAATGCACTTGAATGGGTTTAAGGAGTTATTCATTGCAAGTTGATAATGGGTGTCAAAGCGTATCAGCGTCAGAATGTCAAGAGCTTACGGAGGAATATCCTTAGAAGAATATAATTAGCAGTAACATAAACCCACAGCGTGTGCATAAAGTAATTGCCCCCTAAGTTTAGGCTCCCCTTTATAGGTTTAGATTAGAGATTCAACTTTTAGGCTCGTTTATACAACTGGGATATCTAAGATATCTCTGATTGTCTTAGCATTTACGTGTTAAGTAACCATCACCGAAGGATGAGGAGTATATGCATTTTGTCTAAACGTTTGGCAAGCCCAGAAAGAAACTTTAGAGACCTCACAAAGTATATCTATTCTTAATCAGAAATGAAATTTGTAGCCGATTTAAGCATGTCCGTCTGTCCGTCTTTTCCTTTTAAAACATTCTTTCGGCTGCAAAAATGAAACTATGAACTTTAAGTTTGACGCAAAGATTGGAAGTTTGTGCACGCAGGTTGATGTTGAAAATGAGTCAAATCGGTCGGAGGACATGCCTACAATTGCGCGTAAACTAAGGACACCTCAGTTTTTCAAAAAGAATTAAAAATCGGTTTTTCGCTCATTACCTATAAACTACTGCAGATAAATCTACAAAAACTTGCTCTGCTTGTTATTCTGCAGGCAACGTTGTAGTATCTCTAGGAAAATGGAAAAGTCGACCACACCTACTTAATTTTATAGTATGTCCTAATTTGATTTCTTTTCAAAACTTTTATTAAGCTTAAAAAAAAGCACGTTTCGGAAACCCTATAGATTCTTGACCAGTTTCAAATTCGAAATGCATCTAAGCATGTGCGCCTATTCATCTGTCCATCTGCGTGCAACAATGTAGTGTCTATAGCAAACATTCTCTGGTTCATAAAAATGAAGATATTGCTTAGTGAGTTGCAAAAGTATTTGAAAATGACCCAAACTTTTCAAAGAACAAGCCTACTACGCCCACATGTTTATATAACATCAACTGGAAACACTTTTACTTCACGAGTTTTTTTGCTTGTTATTCATAAAGTACAAAACGTACACCATATAAATTTCCACTTTTATTCCAAAAATAGAAACAGTCAACCGCCCCCATCCAATATTAAAAGGTATGAAAATTTTTTTTTTTTTTAGAATCATGACGATTGGCATAAACGATTCGATCACGACTGAATTAAGCATAATTTTCTTACTTGTTTGCATTATATTATGGATCAGCTAAGATATCTGTGGCTGACTTATACTTCATGCGTTGAGCCCCTTTTCCCTATTATATTATGGGCCAGTTAAGATACCTCTGGTTGTCTTGCCCTTTACGTGTTAGGTTCTTTTTATTATATTATATTATGCGGCAGCATTTTGACAAGTGATTATAATCCCAAAGCTTCGCTTACGTAGCATGTCAGTCTTACATAGCCTGTCATTTTTTCAGTTATCTGTGAAAGCTACATTCACCTTTTGAAGTATTTCAAACGTCCATCCTTACAAGCAATCTAATCACAGATATCAAAAGTAATAAGAGACTAGTCGACATTGTATTCCTTTTATGCTTTTAAGTGCCATTCGTAAATGATACTATATATATTTCCTATCTTCTGATTCGCTAATTTATTAAGGGATTTTCCATTGCTTTGTAGGATTGAATTACTTACGGTATTGATATGAAAAGTTTTAAAAACAAGTAGACAAACAAGTGCATGTATCGAGTGCTAATCTCAACGCATGTATTTATAGGCGCTCGCAAGTCTGCTTATAAAATGAAAATATTGGCATATCATCTCTCTTGTGCAACGGGAAACGCATAAAAGTTTTTTTATTTACATTCTTAACGATTGTCTGCTGTCTCATGAGTACTTCGAACATCACAAGTAAATAGTAGCTACTTAAGTTTCCTCCGTCAGTTTTAAAGTACATGTAGCGTGCATGTGTAGATGTAGTAGAAAAATAGAAGCAAAGGAGAAGAATGACCTGCATTCTGTTCTTGTCCTCAACTGTCATAAAATAATCTGAACGTGGAATATCACAATTTATGACGCACTTAAACTTTAAAGATAGTAAAAATTAATCTTTTATTAGGAGTTTTTGATACAAAGAAACCTTTACAATTTTTCATAGAAAATGATAAATAATAACAAAAATCTATTTATTACCCGAACTTACTGAGCAGAATGGAAGATTTTTGTGTACCAAGAGCAAATTGCTTCTGCATATCTTGCTTACTTACATTTCTACTCTTTTTTATTCATATGTTCACTTACGCGATTGCTACGCGGTACTACGGTTCTAAGTTTTGATCCATTGATCCAACTTATTTGTCTATCGTTGTGCTCATTAAAGAACGTTCTCGACTACGCCCCATCATTCACATCATACTTTCTTTGCATGCGCCCATTTATTCCTGCGTCCATCCCTTCTCTGGCCCATCCATTCCTGCATCCGTGCATCTCTGCGTCCACCTATTCGTGTGCTCCTGATTTCGGGCGATCGTGAATTCATGCGTTTTCACGTCCCTGCACTCGTGTATTTGTGCCCTTGTCTATTTGTGCACTCATCTGTTCGTACGCTCGTGCATTCGTTTGTTTGTATATTCGAGCGCATGTCTATTCATGCACTTTGTTATTCGTGCAGTCAGGAATTCATACGCTCGTGCATTCGTGAACTCGTATATTAGTGTGCTCCTGTGTTCATGCTCTCGTGTATTCATGAACTTCTCTACTCGTGCGAACTTCTACTCCTACTCTTTATCCTTAGATTACTCTTCATACACGAACTTCTCCAAGTACTTACCCACATGGATTCTGACCTAACGCGGCTCCTATTCACCTGTGTGTTCGTATCGTCGCGACTCTATGTGCATAATTCTGTCCGTGTACTCGTCTCTCGCTGCAGTCGTTTTTCCCCATACCGGTCCCTCTCCACACTGGTCTTACTCTACAGAAAACTCTCCGTGGGCTGGTCTTTCGCACTGTTTGTTTGTCCTTTGCACTGGCTTCTCCGTGCACTCGTCTATTCGCCTGGTCCTCGTTGTTTCTTCATTTGTTTATAGGCATGCATATACATTTATGTGCCGATCACTTCGTGTGATGCTTTATTAATTTATCTGATAGCTCCTTTATTCATATATGTTCTCTTCGGGAACGCCATCGAAAACTTAACAAGACCTATCGGAATAGTTCTTCATTTGCTTGGAATTATATTACTATAAAAAATGATCCGAGAAGTGGCGACTAGGCTCAAGCGCATAACAAACTTCTATAGGGAACACATGTCCTCCTTTTGCTACCACGGCAGCTTCCAATGCTTTAAATTCCTGCCTAGCATTTCGGAACAACCATTCATCCAAACCGGCAGAAGATGGGCTGACAGAAAGGGCTTGACTGTGACCTTCTAATACAACTGGATACTTGACATAAGTAGAGGATTTGGATAAGTACCATCTCGGTCAAGAGAATTGACAAACGCATAACAGGTGTGGATTTAAAAGCCTATTATTAAATACAACCTTGGTGTGAAGAGGAGCCTCTAAGGTCATATATCTTCCCAACACTCAAAAGACATCGATCTTATATCAATAAATTACCTACCTACGCATTCGCTCGTCTTCTTGCCGCCAAATCTGAAGTCGGTAAACCCGCAAACCGTAGTTAACAAGCATATACTAAACCGAGTTGAACAATACTCATGATAATGCAAAGAATGAAAGAATAATAAAAAGTAAGAAAGGTTCACATGTACACAGGTGTGTGTGAAGGTAGAATAATAGGTAAAGGTGGATTAGAGCATACTTTAAAACAAAGACTTTCACGAAGGCAGTAACGTATAAGCTTCATGTTTAATATAAATTTCAATGCAATACACATATATATCGCGACATGTGTGCGAGTAAAACAGATATGTTTGCGTTATCAGTAATTGTTTAGTTATTATTCACCATGTTTTCAAAAAAAAAAAAAAAAAAAAAAAAAACTCTTACGTAAAATGTTTATATAGTGTTGAATTC
>CCAG010005720.1:0-28424 GCA_001077435.1 Glossina morsitans morsitans
CACGGTTTTTATACATTTATGTAAGTTGACGATGACGATAACGACGACGATGACGGTGATAATGATGACGATGATGACGATGCTGGTAAAAGGAAACTACCACTCCTTGCGGTATTACAACCGTGGTTTTCATGGTTCAAATGAAAGAAAACTGAGAGGAAAAAAATAAAAAAAAGAGAGAAAAAGAAAAAAAGAAAAAAAGACTTGTTGGTTGTTGTTTGACAAAGTTCCTTAGCTGACATGCTTGAATATGCACACAATCACAGAGAGCTTATACCATGAAACCACCAGAATATCATGACGAGAACGAAAAAGAAAGAAAAAATATGTACAAAGAACTCTGGTATAATGAAATTTATATAAAGCCGTTTGCTTTTTATTCCCGGCTAATACCAGCTGAGATATTTGTGATATTTAAGGTTTTATGAATGTGTAGCCAAGTATGTGCAAGAGCTTCTGTGTGTGGGCGAATAAGTATAAGAAAAGGACAAAGAAGGTAAGCATAAGATTATGCTAACAATGGGCCAGTAACTATATACATATATATATATATATATATATATATATATTGTATGACATTACATTGTTGTACATATTTCATGCCAACAAACGCCAGCATCATAATCAACGTTGTTGCTTGATAAAGAAAACATTAACAATAAGAAAATTTACCTACTTTACCTAGAGTGTAAATTGTGCTGAAACCAGTTAGCTTACTAACTAGCTAGCTAGGTAGCTCAAGCGGAATTCTTTGTCCTATAAACATAACTGCATATACAATGTACGCCTGTTTATGCAAACAAAATAAAACAAAAAAAAAAAAAAAAAGAAGATATTTTTTATATATATATATATCCGTGTGTGTGTAATTGTCATTAAAGACAGCAGTGTAACAACCAATTGTTGAACCATTACCATCATGAATTTAAACAAGCTATGCAAACATTAATAGTTTGCCTGAATATTCATTTGACAACTGCACGTTCGAGGCTCATATCAGAAACGCAAGTTAAATTTATATGAATAATAAAATTTTGACTTCCTGGGCTTTTAAATTTGTACATGCATCTGTTTGCGTAAGTTTTAAATTAATTTAAAAAAAAAGAAAAAAAAAAAACAAACAAAATAGAAAACAATTTAGTTAACAAAAAAAAAAAAAAAAAAAAAAAAAAAAAAAAAAATTCATTGCAGTGTTTTGTAAATTTTTTTTTTTTAACAAAACAAAAATGAATTTGAAATGAATACCTTTGAAGCTGAAAAGAGCAAGAACAAGACAAAAGTTGTGATAAGAAAAGTCTTAAGTGAAATAAAAAAAATTTGCTTACAATTCAACAAAGCAGACAAGAAAAAGAGAGAGAACAAGGTTTCCTAAATTATTTGTTTGATGATAATTTTTTTCTCCTGCACAAATAGTAATTTTCGAAAGTCAACCGACCTCGAGCTCACTTCTACTGTTCGGGCAAATTTTATGCTACAAACCTTGTAGCAGCTAAGTAGTACGTTCCTTTAGATACGTGCCGTTTAGAAACCTTACAAAATACTTATTAATTAGTTAATTAAACAAACAAAAGTAAGAGAATTATATTCAGGAGGGATCGAATCTCACAAACCGCCCATCATCATTAAAATCTTTAGTATCCTATGCTTTTACTTATTATCATAACAAGGTGAATGGGATAACATTTTTCACTTCACTAAGAGAAATGAATCGTCCGAGTTGTGACGTCCGCTATAATTAACTTAGAACGTAACATACTTAGCTTATCGCATTCTACTATCCAACCTGTTTTATTTGATACCCGTCGCCTTCTTGTCGCCTTGTCGCCTTCTACTCTCCGAATTCTTTTATTTGATACCCATATCGCTGGTACTATTAAGAAAAAAATAATCCATCAGGGCGCGGTATCCACCGTATTTACTTTAGAATTAACGCATTTTTGGGCGGATAATACATCTTCGCTTGAGAAAAGTACAAAATAATTGTGAATTTTTCTTGTCTGCCTTATGATATTAATAAGCATAAGTTTCGAAAAAAAATGGAAAAAAACAATTTAATCACTTGCAACTTTGTATGGGCATGGTCGTGTTTTTCCACCTTTGCACAACAACAGTAAAGTTTTCCTTAAAGTAATTGCAAACAATCTCAGTTTTCTATCTTTCATAAGTTGCGAGTTATTAAAAAAATCTGGTTAGAGAAAGGGAGTTGTGTTCATTTCCACACTTTACTGAGGGCGTATGCTCTGACCTATTTGGCCCATATTCAATGCCAATCTGCGTGCAGAAACTTTCAATAAATCTACCAAATTTGAGATCGATATCTCTATTTTTGCGGTCTGGAAAATGTTTACGACAGACATTACACAGACGGACAGATGGCCATGCTTAAATCGATTTAGAATTTCATACACTTTATGGGGTCGCTAATGCTTCCTTCTGGGCGTTGCAAAGGTTTTGACAAAATGAAACTTTCGCTGATGGGTAAAAAAAACATATTTCTGTCCATACAGATATTTTTTTGAAAACCTCAGTCTTCCCTTTGTGTTGCATCAGTGCAAAGTAGATAAGCGTCGCGACAGCCAAGGCGATATTTGATCGTAGCCAGTGATCAATTGGTAAAGGCATAAAACTCACCGAGTCCATCGACTACACAACTACTACGCTGCGGCCACTATTCCCTATCTCTTCCTCCTTTCCCACTTCTTTCTTTCCATCACGTTCTATTACACGTACAGAGGACATCAACCAAGCCATTGGTCATATTACAATTTTAGAAAATAAAGCTTTTATGTTCTTGCATTAACTTAGCCGATAAAATTCATTTTTCCTCTTACGCAGGTAGTGATAGGGTCATGAAAAGAATTATGATGAAAGGAGAGGGGAAAGAAGGAGTACGCTTAACTTGCAAAGGGGAATATCTACCGCAGGTAGTTTTATTATTTTGATAAAATTTGAAGCCGCTGGCGATCCGCCTGCGATTATTCGCATAGTAATTTCTAAAAAAACAACTCAAAAATACACCTCTGGTTATGGCTGTGATTTTTTTTTCTTTTTTTTTACATAGTTGTAATATGGAATCATTTGATTTGAAAATCAATCAATGCTACATAAAGTAACTCAATTTTACATATTCAAGAAGTCAACTTTAGGAGATATAGTGTACTTGAAATCACACATGTATGTGCAGTAGCAGTAAACGAATACCCGAACACAACATGCCTGGAAACGATTGTTTGATTACTTTGAAGTTCAACTGGAACTCTGCAATCGCTAGGCGTAAAAAAATTACTGGACAACCAGAGCGAAGAACTGCTTGGGGTTTACAATTTTCACAACAACTTTCTCTCATCTGTCCAATATCGGGGTATACAAGTTCGGTTTTTGGAACGCGCACTTTCTTCCAATTGCCCACACAAGATAACAGTTAACGGATACTTTCCTAAAATGTCGGCACTCGTTTAAGTTTTCTTGTCTGCTCTTATTTAAGATGAATTTTGTCTTTGATTTGTCTTTTTTTTCTTTTTTGCACTCTACAGAACATGTATTTCAAGGGTACATTTAGTTTATGCGGATGTACACAACATCTAGAAAGACTTGAGATGGATGACTTTTATTATAGCGATCGATTTAGAATCACTTCCTGATGCCTGTCAATTTGTCCGTCCGTTCTTGCGTTTAATCTAAAGATCGCAATATTCGATGTATGTCATAAGATTTGGTACATCGATGTGCTTCGACCCAAAGAGCGCAAGGATTCAGAGTGGACATTTTTCTCAACCACTTCCCATATAACATGTATTTTGAAAACTCGCTAAGTGATGGAGGATATTTAATGGTGGACCATAGCCATCTACAATGCTTTCACTTGTTATATATAAGAGCACATTTTTTAAAACTTTTCCAAGTTTTGCAGCCCTGCTAGATGCAATCAATGGATTTAGTTTATCTCATCTGGTGAGCTGGTGGAAACGGCCTTCGCTTAAAGTAGACATCAACGCAGACGAAGAGTTAACCTCTTCATCAAAGACTGCTCTTATTATAAAAATATTCATTGATAAGGAATTTGGTTGCAGGCCTTCGTGGACTATTCACAGTGGTTATTGTCACCCCAATTGCGGAGACATTGAATAATAAGACGGACAACTAGACCTCGCCTTGTCCACAGAGGAAAGTATGGCCCATAGTCAAACCTTCTTATCTGCTACCACAGTCTTGAAATAGGTCCTTTTAGTCACAGAATTGTCTTGCAAGCTGGAAGGACGCCAGCAATAAACCAATGGCCTTCGCTTAAAAAAGGCATCAAGGCGGACGAAGAGTTAACCTCTTTATCGAAGACTACTCTAAAAATATTCATTGATAAGGAATCTTCATTCATTTACATAACAATTTATTTTATTTCAATAGAGAAAAAAATTTTAATTTAAATTTCATTAAATCATATGTAAATGAATTTTTATGAATTTTTATTTTTATAACACTTCTTGACATTTGTTATTCTTCGTTATACCTGCTCGACAATAGAATTTTCCCAATCTCACCATTAGCAAAAAAAAAAAGAAAAAAAGCAAAAAAGAAAAGACTTTTCAATTTCCTTTATAAGGAAGGCATATAACATAAGCTAATTTTCATTAAAGACATCTGTTATGTATGTTATGCAAAAATTCTCAAAACATCTTTATACATACGTATGTACGTATGTAAAAAGAAAACATAAAGATTTTCTATGATTAGTTTACTTATAAAATTAGTTTCATTTTATTCTTACATTGCATGCATATAACAAGTAAGGGAAGGAGGCAAACATTTTACACATATGCACATATTGACATTTATAGTAAGCAAGCAAATGATCAAAGAGTCGGGTAGGCTTTGTTCTTTCTCTTTACCTCTGCTTCTATGGGAAATTATGAAAACATTGTGTTTACACACCATTGCCAATAAATAATTTATCAAATTTTCTTATGTGTTACTTTCTTCTTCTTCTTTTTGTTCTTCTTCTTCGAATCATATATAGTTTTCTTTTATAAATGAGAAAGACTTTATGATAATGAAAAGCACAAGAACAAGATGAGAATATTTTTGCATTGAAATAAAAACATTAGAAAAGGAAGAAAGAAAGAAAAAAAAAGAAGAAAACTTTTTTAAATATGTATAAAAATTTGCAATGAATCTATTTTAGTATAAAAAAAAAACATCCTCAGTAAATGCATTCGTGTATTGTACGATATATTTAAGTAAATGCTTGCGCGAATAGCTCTATCTTTCTCTATCGCTCTCTAGAGCGTATTATCGCAACCATTGTTACTTTAGTCTATTGTTCTAATAATTGTCTTATTGAGTAAATGAACGAAAGCAAATTTCATTATACTACAGAAGTATTATTAACTTATCATACATCACCGGAGGATACATTCTTCTTATATCTGAAGTATGGGGGATGTATTCATTTTGTCAAAACGTTCGCAAAGCCCACAAGGAAGCTTCAGAGACCCCACAAAGCGAACATATTCTTGATCAGCATCAAATTGTAAATCGATTTAAGCATTTCCGTCTGTCCATCTGTCCATCTGCCCGTCTTTGTAATATCTGTTGTAAACATTTTCCTGCCACAAAAATGAAGCCATTGAACATTCGAAGTTCATGAGCACAGTTAGTGTTAAAAATGGACCAAATCGGTCAAAGGGCACGTCCACAGCCACACGTAAACTGAGAACCTATGTTTTTCAAAAGGAATACAAAATTGGTGTTTTGCTCACAACTCATCAAGTAAAACAGATAAGTCTATAAAAATTTGAAAGTACATTCTATGGATGATGCTGGAGCTTCATGGAAAAAATTGATCACGCCTACCCAATATTGTGGTGTTTCAAAAGTTAATTTTTTTCAACGCTTTTATAAGGCGTAGAAAACGCTTTAAAAACCCTATAAGGTGTATGAATTATTGGCCAGTTTCAAATTTGGAATGCCCCTAAACATGTCTGTTTGTCCATCTGTCTGTCTGCGCAAATGTGGAATATTTGTGGTAAACATTCTCCCGTTAACGGAAATGAAAATATCGTCTAAAAATATTGCAAAAGAATTTGAACATGGCCTAAAATTTTCAAAGGACACGCCTACAAAGCCCATACGACTATGCAATAAAAAGTTTTATTTTGAAGATGGAAAAAAACATGATGATGGGTATAAAAAATTCGGTCATCACCGAATATAATTTTCTCACTTGTTGTTATTTTTTTTTTTTTTTGTATTTCGCTAATTTTCAAAGCCTCAAGAGGTTTAAAGTCGATTTAAGTCAATTTTTCGGTTTAATTGTTCGCTGAGTTTGCTGAAAAATATTAAAAAAATAAAAAAGTTTCGCTAATAACGTCGCAAAGGTTAAAACTTAACTCACAAAAAGAAAACATATTGAAAACAATACTAAATTATTTCCACTTTAGCAAATTTCATCGAGCAAACTTCTATGCTCTCAACTTCAGCATAAATGAAGCACGAAAAAAAAAAAATTGTTGTTTTTGTTTTTACGTTAAATTTTCATTGCAAATCTACAGATATGTAGTTTTTGGAACTTTTTATGTTGTGGTGGCCCGAAGTATTTCGTGATCCTTACACAAGTCGCTTGCTGCATATATCGCTAGTGAGACCTAATCTCCAATTTTGTTCGATTATCTGATATCCGCAATACAATCTTTACCGTAAATAGGTTGAGTGCGTACAAAAACAGTGTCTACTGTTTTGTTTTCGACCTTTACCCTGAAATACTAACATCCCCCTTCCTTCATATGGGAATCCAATTATACTTTTTCTTCTTCTGAGCCTCTGAGCCGCATATCTGATTGCGACTATTTGATATCTAAAATACGCTTAAATGCAGCGAGGCATTCCGAATACGTAATATACATTACTACAATACAAAGTACCGATCCGAACTGAAGGTTGAGATAATAAAAAAAGAGAGAACGCGCCTACAGTATCTGTTTTCAAAAGCAAATAAAACTAAGTATTTTTTTTGCAAATTAGTCAAAAATTACAACAGACACACCTCGGTATCTCCATTGCACAAGCATAGGTCAACTTCAAATTTCTTTAATTTTGCTTAAGAGACTGTTGGTGAGTAGAAAAGCCTTTGACGATTCCCTCTTTCTAAAAATAAATAAAAAAATGCTTAAACAGGCCAGAAAATTATTTTAGCGATTTTTTTTTTTTTTAATATGAACTGATTTCTGTTAGCGGTTTAACGTCCGCACCTGGCGCGAAGCCTTAAACGGACGGGTTATCTACAATCATTGGCAATCGAGAGGTTAGTTGATTGAGCACTCCTCAGGGAGACTGACAATCCCCATTGAAGGGGGCCTCGCTATCCTGAAGTACCGCAATAGAAGATGGGTGTGGGCCAAATTCTCGTTTAGTGGTCCACGTCGAGGCCTATCTAAGCACCTCTTAAATAGCCCCCTGCGAAACTTTGGGGCAACCGCAGCCACCACGAATACCTTATCTGATAATGGTCACAAAATAAGGAAGAAAGAAACAGGGATAGAGAGTGACCGCAGCCTGGTAGTTATGTGCTCAATCGGTAGTCGATTATGCCTTTACCGATTGGCCACAAACGGCAATGAGGCTTTAATCCACTAACACCAAGTCTTATCTACTTGGCTATATGGCTGTTCTAGCGATACTTCAGAGAACCAACCCCTTGATATGGGCCGACGGTAATAAATAATGCAAAACAATGGAAACGACCGATTTCGGAACAATAAGAGCACATATCGTGCGACAAACAAGATGGAGAAACGAATGAACGGCCATTGAAATAATGCTTACAGTAGGAGCTAAGTAATATAATAATTAATCTAATTAGTGCAAAATTTTAATATGAATTCAAACGGAATTTAATTCTTTTTTTTTTTAATTTTTTAATATCAAATTCCATCAATTCATCCAATAATATGATAATGCAAATTTATTAATTTATTATTTTATTTTCATACATAGATACATACACTAATCCATCACTTTACGGGGCAAATGCGTTGCTCATAAAACCGTATAAACCGAGAATGAAACTTTTTATATAGAAAATTGAAAATATGGTTTTTTTAATCATCTATTCGAAGGGCAATGCATTTAATAATATATAGAAATACCAGATAAGGACACTGTAAATTTCTCAAGAATTCAATTTTTTTTCTCATTGACTTAAATGATTCCTTAAGTAAGCAAGGATGACCTAAAAAGACAATTGTGTCAGCTAGATTTTCGAATTTAAAAAAAACACTTTGATGTTTAATATAATTTTTGTTGTAGTGCTTGAAGATATGCTCAATAACGTCCTCAAAGATTATTATCGCACTACTTATCCGTCTATCCTAAGAAAACTGTTTCTTATGCTCAATAACGTCCTCAAAGATTATGTTTGCACTACCTATCGGTCTATCCTAAGAAAACTGTTTCTTTAGGCTGTTAGAGTGACCGAGCCGATTAAGTACGAAAGAAAGGGAGGAATAAATATTTAATTTAATGAAAAAGAACATTTATGGGTTAAAAGAACTCCGTTTGGGGAAATAAAAAAATTCGTATAAATCAAAGAATTAACCAAAAAAAAAAAAAAAAGAAAGTGAAAATAATCGTAAATCGCTTTTAGCCTTTTAACTCAACTAAATTGCTTAAATTGCTATAGCTAGTCAGCCCATTTGTGTGATATCGCGTATCATCACAACTCCTTAGATTTGAATTTCAATAGTTTATGTTCGTACGAATGTATTAAGATTAGTGTATGTAATAAAATTAGTTCTTATCTGTAAACCGTCTGCTCTATTCCCATATTAACCTCTGACCCTGACCAGGTTACGCATATAGGGAACATTCCCTGATTGATTGGTTACATTAAGAAAAAAGAAAAGAAAAAGAAGAGTGAGAAAATTATATCTTGTCGCGACCGATTCTCTTATACTCGTCAACGTTATCTTAAAAAAGACAAAAAAAGTAAATGAACTAAATTTTCATGGTATTTAATGTTGTGTGGGTGCGGTCGATTTTCGTTATTTTCAAAATAAAATTTTTGGCGGCGTAGGCGTGTGAGCGTTGTAGACATTGCCTTTCAAAAGTTTAGGTCAGTTTCAAATTCTTTTACAAATTTTCAAGCGATATCTTCATTTTCGCTAACGGGATACAGATACAATTCAGTTTGACAGGCGGACTGCTGGACAGATGAACAAAAGGATATGCTTAGGCGCATTCCGACTTTGAAACTGGCTAAGAATTTATATGCATTTTGGAATTTTCAAAGCTTGCTTCTATGCGATAGAAATGTTTTGAAAAAAAAATAAAATTATGGCACGCTATAAAGATAAGTAGGCCGATTTTCTCCTTTTCCGTAGAGATACTATAACATCGCCCATAGAAAATTATTGTAAATTTTTGCAAATTTATCTGCTATAGCTTATGAGTAATGGATAAAAAATCAGACTTTCATTCCTTTTCAAAAACGGAGTTATTCTCCTTTTATGTTGTACTGCAGGAGTGTGCTTCGTCCGATCTGGCCCATTTTTAACACCAATTTGCGTGTAGGAACTTGTGATGTTTCTACCAAACCTTCAGCCGATGGCTGTGGCCAGGATACTGTTTATAACGGACTTAAACAAACGGATAGATGGACATGCTTAAATCGATTTAGAATTTGATGCTGATCAAGAACTTGATGGGGTCTCTGAAGCTTCCGTTTGAGCGCTGCGAACGTTTCGTCAAACCGAGTATACTTCGCATCCTTCGGTAATAGGCAAAAAAAAAAAAATGCAAACAAAATAGTAAATTAGAAGTAAGTAGAAATAATTAGGTGCCCAGGAAGTCAAAGTTGGTTTTTTCTGGGATTTTTTAGTTTGTGAAACCTTTTTCAAACCGACGCGTAAAATCGAAAAGGTGTAGAACGATTAGCGTCTAAAGCGAAGAGTATGTGTGAACAGACATGTGAAAACAAATTATTATTTATTTAATATATAATACTACCAGGTGGTATGATTAACATTTAATAAAAAAAAATGAAATATTATTAATACGCTTGGAAGAAATATTTGTTTTCTTTCGCTATTTCTACCCTAATGAAATTATATTCAATTTGTTAAATACTTTGCAAAATGTATACGGAAAGAACAAATTAAAGGAATCTTGTTGCGAATGGAAGATTATGAAAATATGTTATTTTCTTCACCTACCCTTCTTTTCTGATATACAGAATATGGACAAAAATAATGAAAATATTTGCAATATTCTAATATTTCTAGTCACTGTAAACTAATTATTACTGAAAATAGAACAAAGGGCGAATAAAAATCACATAAACTTTACATATTTTCACTTTCGAACGATTACAAAAAGTGTGGTTTATGGATTAAGTCATTATTTTTTTTTTGATTTAACATACTCACGATTAAAATGAACTAAATGCTATCAACCATAAATAATATAATAATATATCCTATAAACAGACGCGGCTTTCCCCCCGTGGACGAAGTTTCAGATAATTTGATTTAGATTAAAAATATTCTATAAATTTATATTACACTGTAAATATATAAATAATTAAACCATTCGACATACGATGGATGCGAACTTCTCTTTTCGAATTTTTTTTTTTTTTTTTGATATTTTGCTTAATGGAATGTTGTTTTAAATGTTAATGAATTTTTATTCAATTGCGATAAAATTTTGTTCATATTTTGTCGCAAATAAAGTATCCGTGTTATTATGGTTCTATGATATGATGAACAAAAATCTTATGTGAGATCGTATGTTATTATTGTTGCGGTGTAGCAACAAGTATGCAGCAATGAAACAAATAGTTTTCTAGTTTTGTATTTTTTTTTCAAACAATTAGTAGTATTTACCATGTCGAGTGTGTTAAAACTTGGCTAAAAAGAAAAAACTATTCAAAAATTCAAAGTGAATAAGGACTTGTCATCTTTTTTATTTATTAGTTTTTTTGACAATGATAGTGTGATAGGGATAGTGTGTCTGTGTGCCCGGGAAAAATATTTTAAAAGCCGTGGTACACTTTCTTTAGAACTACGTCGGGAAAGCGGGCTTATCAGCCGTCTAAAATAGCGCAAATAGTGGTTGGATGCCGTATCCGGAAATCCGCTTGATATATAGTGGACAAGTATTTGTGCGGATCTAAGAGACATAATATTGTTCTGGAAGAGAAAGGTAGAAAAGTATTTCCTTTAAGCCTGACGTTTATATGAACTTAGATGTATTACAATGCAAATACGGTCGCAAGTTGGAATTAATAGAATATGGATTCGTTAGAAAGACACCGACTTTATAAACATGGATCTATTTTAAAATGCTTGAAAGCGCTATGCAAATTAGATTAGATCGCTGAAGAATGTCTTACTTAGAAAGACCTGCAAAAACTTATCAGTTTAACTTATCGAACCATAAAGAAGACCGCTAGCGGAAGCCCCCGGTGCTTTAATGTGTACAACGACCGATGGAGCGCTAGTTAAATATGACTTAGGGGGTGGCATTGCATTTTTGGGATCAGGGAAATATTAGTACTAATCAAGGCGAGTTCTAGTCAAAATCTTTACTCTCTCCCTGTCGCTCTGTCCCACCCTCTCCCTCCCTCCCTCTCTTTCACTCCATCTTTCTCTTTACAACCGCAGCCACCACATAACTTTCCGTCCTTCTTTATATTTATTTCTTTATTTGCTTACATTTAAACTTAGTTATGTTTCAAAATTCAACTAACATCAAGAGAAGAGGAGACAGAGAGAAAAAGAAGAGCATCTCGATATTATAATCGGGAAAGAATATACTTGTTTTTGTGGATTGTCTTCGAATCTTGATGAAATCCTGCATATGAATCCATGAAGTCATAGTTTCTAGTACGTCTGTTGTGGACATGCAACTAGAACTGGCGAATTCACATAGCACTTAATTAATTATCGCGACGAAGTTGATCCTTAAGACTTTGGATCTTGTTGGTCATGATGGTAAGTCAGCAAGTTTATGTCCGCAATAATATAGGGATTGGAAGAAGCGAGTTATTCCAACCGAATCAAGGAAGAGAAAAAAAAATATAAATTGTTTTTGCAACAATTCTAATGAGACGTAACTTTTAAGTCGACGACCATATAAAGACCGAATATTTTAATACAGGAAAATAGGCGTGCCCGAAGATAAAGTGTCGAGAGCAGCCAACATTCTTTGGAATCGCAATGCCTCTGACCTAATATCTATACTTCCACAAATTTTTCTAATGACTGAGAAGAATATATCAATATAACGGGCCAAAAGCCACGATTCCATAATCACTATCCCAGCTATCATCTTTTTAACTTCTAAAAATTCCACAATCGAGAAAGAAAACTTCTTCTTGACTATTCTATGGTGAATAACTCACCGAGAGACCGAACGCCACAGAATACATGTTTTTTGTTTTTGTCGAACATGGAAACGAGCCTCGGCAAAAGACAGAGAAAGCCCTTAGATACAATTCGAAAAGAATTCGACCCTTCCCTTTCGACATGACCCAATCATGGTAACCCGCATTAAATGAAAAACTGGGAAAGAGTTCGAAAAAGAAATCTTAAATCTAAAGAAATTTTCACTACTAATTCTATGATTGATTCACTTCCGATATCAATTTTTACTCGTTTTGCATTGAGCATATATGTGCGGAAATATGTGAAAAATGTATTCTATTATTTACCTGAAATTATTATTTTTATTATTTTTATTATTATTTGGTTTCTTTTCGTTTTATTTTGCATTGTTTATAGTTTTCTCTTTCTCTTCAGAAGCATTCAAAACTTGTATTAAAAAGTTGCGAGCACATCACTACCACACACAAATTGATTTATTGAAGCGAATTCTTCACACATGCTTGGACATGCGTTGACGTGTTCAAATATTTTTTCTTTAATATTGTAATTTTATGAAAACGAATCCGAAAAAAAATAAATAAATTTTTTCCATTGAAATTGAAAGGGATTAATTAACAGAATAACAACAAAACGGTATAACAGATCAAAACTAAAAATATATATATTTTTAACAATTTTTTTTTTTGTTTTTTTTTTTTGAATGACAGCAGAGGTAATAGGATAATAACATTCCGGAAGGTTATTAAGCAAGCGTTATTACGTGTTGAGCAAAAAAAAAAAAAAAAAATTCATTTTCGAAAAGTACGAGGCTCTTGTGGCATCGAGAGTGCCCTTTTGCGCTACTTTCGTATCTTTCTCACTGTAGCCAATAGATCAGACACTACTTTTTACAATTAATTCCTAACTACGTTGCGAAATTTTTTTTTTAGTATTGTGCTGAGTGTTCGCCAAGTAAACTCTAAATTTACTCATTCAACATATTTCACGGAATTCCAGAACGTTCATCACACCTTTCAGACTATAACTTTTTTACATGAAATTCCGCAAACCACTTCCTAACTGTTTCATAACTGATTATTCATTCACCCCAAGTCAATTTAAATGCTTCAGTAGCTTCAACTGCTTCTCTTTTTTCAGCACAGAAGAGAATAGCATGAGGTGGCGGAAATGATGCTCGCTGACACATGTCCCATTGCACTGTGACAACAAACACCAAAGTCACAGTTATATATGCCCAAAATGGAGAAATGGAGAAATAAATACGTTTGATATGTTCCCTGAAGTAATCAATGTCAACACTGAAAATTCCCTCCTGCACCCAATGGAAGGTCATTGTTGAACATATACTTCTAAATTTTTTTAGTTCACTTGAATTTTCACTGCAGTTGAACGAATAAATAAATAAATAAAACACACAATTATTCCATGGAAAGATCTTAGATAGACGAAGGCGAACGTTGTGTTTCTGAGAAATCAAGATTTTATCGCAAACTCCTTCTATTGTTTTGTTTAATAATCTTCTCAATTTCCTTAGTATGAAGTTCACATAACACTTCGGCCCCAACATTCATTCCCACAAATGGAGCCACCTTTCGCTTTGGAGGCTTGTTAATCGTAACCCATATTATAAAAATTTTTAACCTATACATGCAAGATTTGAACAATGCTTAATTTATTCTCTAACTCTTGATCTACGCTCTCTGGTTCTGTACCCATCTATAAGTTAAAAATGAATCGATTGCCTCTCCCGTATATTTTATTATTATTATCATTGTTGTTGTCGTTAATTTAGGCAGAGAAATAAATTCATAGATTAAAACCTTAAAGCATCAGCGTCTGAAGCTATCGGCTTTCACCACATGTACCTTAACGCTTCATTAATATATTAAATGTCGAATAAGAGGAGGTCCGACTTATCTGACTTTCCATTTCTTCTGTGGCGAAATTAGTTTTGTTGAAACAATAACGCTTCATTTCGCAATCTTTTGCCACTTACTATACCATATGGACACAGAGCGCGTATTGACACCAATCCTGCTATCTTCTACATCTGAACTTATAATTTATATTATGAGAGCAATACTAAAAGGAAGAGATAAAAAATACAAAGAAGGAGGGAGGAAGAAGAAGGAGAAAAAGAGAAAGAGCAAAAAGAAGAAGAACGTTGACAAGGATAAGAAAAAGTAATATGCGAAATTTTAAACAAGTTTTGAATAAAATCCGCCGTTACATCGATTCCCTTTTTAGGAAAAAAAAAAAGGCCACTTCACATGATTTTACGCCATTAATACTGGATCGCTAAACTTGCAATTGAGAAAAAGAATATCTCGACTTTTCCATTCAGATCAGAGATAATCCTAATCTACCGTAATATGATTAACATGAGCTACGTTTGTACCCAAAGTTTAGTACCTTTAGTAAAGTCACGTTTAGCTATTGCAGGTGTGTTAGCGGAGAGATTCAATCCATTGTATAAAGTTTTCATGATTTAAAGACTTGTGATTGATTCAGAGACCAAGTTGACGCACAGATCAGCATTAGATTTTGAGAGATCAACGAAGATTCTAAGGAGCTTTAAGAAGTGTTTGAAGTTGAGCGAAGAATACTAACAATAGTCCGTAGAAAGAATGCACCTAGAGTCTACCGATACGACTACAAATACACATACACATATAATCAACATAATCGAACTGAATTTTGAAAAATGTAATGCGAAGTTACACTACAATGTGTACATTTTTGGGGAGTGAGAATGAAAGAATTCATAGAACCATCAAAACAAAAAAAAAACAAAATCATCAGAAAAATTAATTCAAAATATTTATAGTAAAAAATCATCGAATTTTGAAAATCGTATTAAAACAAAATAATTCGTGCAAAAAAGGTTTTCTTCTTCTTTTTAACTCGTGTTAAATCAAATTTTGTGTAAAAAAAAAATCGTGTGAAAAGAGAATTAAGTGTACACAAGTGTATTGCTAAATAGGTCAACACAGTTAAATGGTTGAAAGAGTCTAACACACTTCCAAATTACCGTATTTTTCGACCTATAAGACGCATTTCAAATCTACAAGAGGATTTCTAGAAAAATATATTTAAATGTTACTTTCGGATCAACATTTTTATTTCCTGTAAACATAACTCGTACTAGCGATATTTAGTTCATCTTCACTCTCGGTACTGTCATCGTTCGTATTACTTTCATCTGAACAATTGTTGTCGTGCCTCACATATCTCAAATTTACAGACGATTTATTGAAGAAATATTTTAATATTACTATCGGCCCATAAGACGCACCCAAAATTTGAGCCCATTTTTCTATGCAAACTGGTACGCCTTACAGTCTGAACGAGTACTTAACGATCGCTACGTTTACATTATTGCTTAGAGTGCTCTTGTGGTGTATCACGCTCCAATATTTTAGTTCTCAAAAAATGCACGCTTATCGAATCCATAATCAAGATTGTAAAAATTAGGAAAAAGAAGAATGGCAAAAAAAAAAGAGAAAGAAAAGAAAAGAAAATGACAAGAGAGATCATTTACCGAGATTCAAACTAAATCAAAAAGTAATTAGAAAAAACAGAAAAAAGCAAAAAAAAAAAAAAAAAAAACAGGAAATGCAATAAAAACTGTGTAGAAATTTGCGCTCTATAGCATACGCCCCACACATAAGAATAAGCATAAGTGAACATCGAAAAAAAATTAATAGAACAAAAACAAAAAAAAAAAAAGAACAAACAAAGCAGCATAAAAAGCTTTCGAACGGTACGCGCCCATTTTTTTCGAAGGCATTACAATACAAAGAGTTGAAGGGCGCGCTTTACACATGAAATAAAACAAACAAAAAATAAGCTTTAACTCAACATGCAACACGTGACTGTAGATTTTATGCTCATACTATTTAAGCAACATATTGAGTGCATGCAGGAAATCTAATACTCATCCCTCATACGCATAGAATGCGCAACGAACGCTCAAACCAGAAATTGCAAATAAACAGGGAGAGAGAGAGAGAAAGAGAGAGACGGAGAGAGAGAGAGAGAGAGAGAGCTAGAGAGCGAGTAGTAGTAGTACTACTACTAATGCTAGTAGTAGTAGTAGTAGTAGTAGTAGTAGTAGAGCAAAATGAATGCGCATCGTTACTGTGAGGAAACGAAAGTAAAGAGTACAAAAGAACAAATGATGCTGTGTGTAAGTGTGCCAGAGTGTACGGTATACAACATGTTGCTTTCATATCACTCACACACACACCTAGGCTGATCTATACATGTACATGCATGCAAGTAGTGTTAAAATTATTATTATTTTTTTTTTTTTATTTTTATTTTTTGAGTTATAATCAAAAATCCTTGCATAGGCGGTTACACTCAAAATTAGTACATCGTCAACATTAAGGACTTGGTCAACAAGAAATCAGTTGTTAGTTTCCCATATAACAGTTAAGTTCCTGTTGCTAACAAAGTGTAAGAAAATAAAGAAAAAGGAAAGAAAAAAGAACAGGATTTAAAAGGAACAAAAAAGAAAAAAAAATTATTATGAAAAAAAAATTAAAAAAAAATTTTTTCAGAAATAAATTTTTGAAATATTAAAATAAAAACCAAGTCAATTTATAAAACAAAAAAAAAAATAATAATAATAATCATAATAATAACAGTTTTTCTGGACGAACAGAACACTTTAGTGGCTAAACCTTTAAAAAGAAAAAAAAGAAAAAAAAACTCTTCAACAAAATTACGAAACCACGCGACTGCATTATTAACTGTTTTTAATCTTATTTTTTTTTTTTTTTTTTTTTTTTTTTGAAAGCAACGGATGTAAGGAAACATTTACTGCATAGAGTTTAGTTCAGAGCTATTAGAGCACCATACCATCATTATATTTTTACACCCTCTTCGTTAGAAATGAGTGCAATATTCCGGAAACTTGAAGCTGCAGACAAAAGTGAAAACTTTGCTGCTTACATAAAACGCTTCTAAGCAGCATTCGTATGCGAACCGTTGAAGCGGTTATACCGCCTTGCGCTAGAGATGTAAACGAGAGCGAGCGCGTTAATTTTTATTTTTTTTCTAAAGAAAAAAAAAATATATATATAAACTCTAGATATAGAATTTTAGTTTTTTTTTTGAAATATATATATTTTTTTTATATACATTGAAAGAATTTCTTCTTTTTTTTTTTTTTTTCTTAAATTAAAACAAAGAGAAAAAGATTCTTTTCATTAACTAAGGACTGATATGAAAGCATTTTTTTTCCAGTGTAGCTTTGTAAAATAAAATAATAAAAAAAAAAATGTGGTAAAAAAAAAGAAAAGAAAAAATAAATTAAAAATAAATTAACAAATAATTAAACAAAACAAAAAAAAAATGCAAATAATTAACGGTTTCCTTAAAGAAAATTTCCAAGTATAGTGAGATTTGTTAAAAAATTAATTAAATAAATAAATAGACGAAAACAGATAAACGAATACAAAAATTTGCGTTAAAAAAAAAAAAAATTCAAAAGAAATATTTTATAATTCAAAAAATATATGAACTGAAACCTTACAAAAAAAACAAAAATCATTTAAAAAGTTATTTATATAACAAATAAAAGAATTATTTAGAAAGATATATTAAAAATCCCAACAGCCATCATGCAGTCAAAAATCGTAACGTATTAATTATAAGTGCCTAAGAACTGTATAAATATTTTTTACCTATTAAATGAATTTTTCTACTTTTTTTTTTTAGCAGTCAGTAACACAACGCATGCGTTGCTAACATATTTTAATTTATAAAAAAAAAAAAATAGTTTTTTCAAAATTTTTTATTTATTTATTTTTTTTTTTACTTATGCTCAAACAAAAAAAAAGGAATGAACGCAAATTACATGAGTTATGGATATTAAAAAAAAAAATTCAAGATGTGTTAGTTATGACAATAAAATATTTGGTATAAGAGTAAAAGTTTAAATTTTAAAATTTAAAAAAAAAAAACGTAGGTCTTCGTGATAGTGAAGTTCTGGGTTTCCATTACCTAAAGGTAGCTGTAATGAAATTTCTTACGTTTACTTTTTTATTTAATTTTGAGCAAAAAATTTTATTATTCCCTTTCGGACTTCATCCCGGTAGAGATTTTCTTGGATTCGATGCTCAATCTCTGTCTTTCCAGTATCAGTGGAAGACTTCGCCCAAATCTGTTTAGTCCCGTCTTCGATTCTAACAAAAGTGCATCAGTTTCGCATTCTTGATACGTTCATGTGAAGTGTGTGTACGTGTGTGTGTGTGTGTGTGTTTTCTTTGACAGTAATTTCGAAAGCGGCCTGCGATCTCTGTCTTCCCAATATCAAGGAGAGACTTCCTTTGATCTTCCTTTGGGTTTCCTCCAAATCGTTTTAGTTCGGTCCCGGCGAAGTGAATGAAACTTTGTATTCTCGACATGTACATGTAAAGTTACATGTGTGTGCCTGTGTGCGTGTGTGCGATTTTTAGGGACTTGTCATTAGTTTTTTTTATCCATAGCTTGGTTTACTTTGTTTATTTTTTCCGTTAATGGAAAAACCTGAGAAGCCAGTGAGTGAAATCTTAACTCACTCTTAACATACCTCCCCACAAAGCCATGATTACGTCGTCTTTCTTTCGTTCCGCAAGAAATGATTTTCATAATCACATTTGACTGACAACCATCCTGGCGCCCATAAGGATAAAAATACCATCAGGCGGACAAAACATTGTCAAGTGAAGAACATGGTGTCAGGTGAAATCGGAGTGGCTTGTGATTGATGAGTAAAGTAATCGCTAGAGAGAGAGAGAGAGAGAGAGGGTATCAACAGATAGGAGAAAGAGCTAGCCGTGAGGAGAAGATATAGTTAAGTGGAGGAGAGACAGTCAGATGGGGAAATCATAAGGTAGATCTTAAGTCGGAAACCACTACTCAAACATTAACAATAGCCTTAGCCGTTCTTTACGGTGTTCTTAAGGTCTTTCAATTTAGAAGACACACTGCAAACGTCGACGAGAGTCTCAGTCGGTCTAGCCGGTATTTCCAAAGCGTTTTAGAGGTAGAAGCCACTCCTTAGATGTTAACGACAGTGTAAGTTTCTCTTTCCGGTATTTCCAAGGTATTCTAAGCTAAAACCCCGTCTTCAAATAGCAATAAGAAATAGTCCCAGTAGTTCTTCTTAAGTCCTTATGCCCAAAGTATTTTAAAGTAGAAACCACTTTTCAAGCAACAATGACCGGTATTTCCGGTATTTTGAAAGAAACCAATAAAACTTCTTGCACAGCCTATCTTATCTACTTAATAGTCGCTTAGTAAGAAAAATCAACTGCAGTCTATTGCGCCTGTGTTCCATTGAAAGTGTCTACGCCTAACTGTCTTGTGAGAAGGGATTCTATTTCTCTTTCTAGAAGCAATATGTCTCTTTTTTTTTACCCAAGTGTTTGAGTAATAAGTCTCGTTACTGTGCATAAAGCCTTTAGCTAGCAACTCGCTACACAGTATATTATCAATATCATCACTGCATTGTTGAAGATTGTTGCGCGGGCGCTTGATGTGGCAGAACACTTACCTCCTTCTTCAGCGTCCGTTCGTTGAATTTAATTGAACGCAATCTGCTTTCTTAGTAATTTTGTTTACTATTTTGTCTTTTGAAATTGTTCTCAATTTTGCAAAACACGTCACTGTGGCTACAAAGTACTTAAGCAAACGCATGCTAATGGCGCGCGTGATATTTAAGTATTGTAAGGTTATCATCAGTTATCAGCAGAAGAGACATAAATGAGAATTGTAGGTACATAGGTAGGAGACTCCACAAATATGTTCCATAATTGAGTCAGAGAGAGAGAGAGAGCGAGAGCGAGAGAGAAATGGCTAGAAAACTGTCTGAACCTAAAAAGAAATCTGCAATATTACAAGTGAAGTGCGTTTATGTCTGGAACCGCTAAAGTTTTCTGATCATCGATCCTATAAAGTTTCTACTCTTATCGCTCGCCTTTGTAAAAACTGTCAAAAAAAAAAAACGAAAACAATTTATGTAATCCCTAAATGATTTACTTATTTATCTATTTTGCTGTAACCAAATCGAATTATGCCTCACATTACCTGTGCCCAAACTGTAAGTTTGTGCGGATGTATGCAACAACCACTAGAATTTGAAATATGTCCATCTTTTATTGTACAAGTCCATTCCGAGTAGCGCTTTGAATCAAGCTAAATTTGTCTGTCCATCTGTCCGTTACATTCAACTTACAAGTCGCAATATCCAAGACACTTTGATGTAATTTGTTATATGACGCTGACATGTTTTGGCCCAAGGACGAACGATATGAAAAATGGTTCGGATCAAACCACTTTTTCGACCACTTCTCATCTAACACCTTATACTATGTGTATGAGTAACTGTATCAAGCGAATGGTGAGTCGTGGCCCACTAAAGCGCTTTTATTTGCTTCAATTTTAGGATCGCAAAGTTTCATGTCGCTGTCTACATCAACCTTAATGTAATTTGCTGGGAGTAGATGATATAAGAAAAAGATATGTTACGATAGAAAAAGTAGAAATTTTTTGTTTTCTTCTTCACTGCGAAAATTAACTCAATTCACTGATAACCATAACCACTTTTTTTTGAAGACCTTTGCGCAACAAACAAAAGGACATGAAGATTAGAGAAAGGACACGATATTTGCTTTTTAGTACACATACTTCCTGGTGGTAACGATAAGAAGTGGAAAAGAAATTGCAATTTGGTCGACATGATATCTTTGAAAGTGATTCTTATAATTAAAAAAATAAAAAAAATGCATCTTGAAATGTAACAAAATATGTTTTATTTATTGCAAATATGACATGCTTTGTATTTGTAAACATTCTCTTGCATAATTCTAACATGAGGCATGCGATACACTTACAAATCATTATGTCAACAAATATATTCCGTAAAATGTAACGTGCAATACATTTTCCAAAAGTCTAAACTCTACGCATATCTAAAATATAATTAAAAACTTATGCATTACATAAGACGCTAACGGTTTTCAAAAATTAAGGCTTTACTCTGTCACAAGAATGATTTTTAGCGCATTTACCGCAAGCTTGAAAACGATTTATAAAAGCAAATTTAAAGCTATGCTAGCGAATGAGTCGAGTCTCTACGCCATGCGTTGCTTTCGTTATCGAAATCGAAAGTCAACGCTTTCTTCCAGTTCCATCCAGTGAGTATCGCAAAACTTTTTCCAAAATTGAATTAAAAAAAATATTAATGTGAAAATGCGATTTTTTTTCTTTTTAACTGAAACGGTTTTAGTTTTGCTCTGCTTAATAAGTCCTAGTTTTTTAATCCGCCGTTTAAGTTTCGTAAGCAAAGGTTGTACGTTAGCTTAACTCAATTGCTTCTTACATCTAACACATAAATAATTTCGACTATTTGAACCATTGAAAATTCATGAAAGAAATGGTTCAAAGCTTACCAGAGTATCTTGGTTTTTAAACGGCCGTTAAAGATGCAGGGAGATACGAATAAAAAGAGACAGCGGTTTGCTAAGGTGGGAAAATATGATTTCGAGAAAAACTCGCTTGAAATTTTAATTGCCCCTAATGAAAAGCACATTGAATAGATTCAGAAAATCGATTATTTGAATCATTGGAAAGCGGATCCATAGCTGATAAGTCATCAAACAAAAACTATTCCTCAGAATCAAACACATATTCTCATAACCAAGTCTTGCTATATTGGCTGATAAAATATATAATGAAAATATTACCCAAGTGCCAACTTGGTTGGGTGAAAATTATGCAATTGAAGTTTCTGTTGGGAACAGAAAAACGAAATGACTTTCCGAACAACCTAATAGTTTTAGCTTTTTGAAATAACTTTCGCAATATATGACGAAATCATTCCAACTAAAAATAGCTGACGGTAATGAGCTAAGTGTTAGAAAAGGAAACGGGATTCATTGCCAAATGCCATTAAAGAATGATTTTTCATCATGATTACACTTGTAAACCTTACCAAAAATACGTTACAAAAAGCGAAACTGAACTGTACTTGCACTTGCACTAAATTAACGAAAGCCTCTCCTTTTCTATTAATATCTTTGTTAAGTCATGGTATAGCACTAATTAATACGTGTGTCTTATATATCGTTTCATTATATTTCGTTTTTCATAATACGCAATTTCAGTCCTGTATATGTTCCTATAAGCTTACTGGACATATGTATTTAGTTTCTGTCCCTGCCGTGTTTGATTCAAACAAGCAAATGTCGACGTATGCCTATAACGTTGTTCCTTTTATTTATTTTTTGTTACAATTAATACTTGCCTGTTAAAAGGCGCTCAATTAACAGCGATTTATATACATTGCTATTATATCTATGCAGATATATATATATATATATACTACTATGCTTTTGTAATTTTACGTCTTTTAATCGGCTTTCTTTTATGAGCTTTGTGTGAGTTCGTAGCAGTGAACTGTGACTCTTCTAGGAAATCTATTGACATATTTTGCGATTCATCGGCTTTCTTGACTGACTTTGTCTTTTGCAGAGATTCTGGTTATATGCTCTTTTATTAGAAGATTGCCTTAATTCCTTTTTTCACTACAATTTCCGCTAATGGATGTTAACCTTTGCGCCAATCACCGACTCCATGAGGCCGCAGGTAAAACGTCACGAATTTGTCTTTGATTTCTTTTGTCTTTGGGAATTGGTTTCTTAGAAAATCGGTTAGTTTTGATGCAATACATACGCATATCTGTACAGAAATTTTTACTTACCATGTGACCTTTTGTCGTTTGTTATGTGGCTTTAAGTTTAGTTTGTTTGTTTGAAATAAAAGATATACCAGGCATAAGTTGCAATAGATGAGCGAACATCGCGAGCGAGTTTAATTTTTTTTTTTTTCGGTTTGCATTTGTCGAATATTCTATTAACCCAGAGGAAAGCCCAGGTCAAACTCTCAAAGAACTTTCGAACAACGTAGGAGTTGCCAAACCCACTCTTCCTAGACGTGTCCATGCGACGGGAAAGATCCAAAAGCAGGGAATGTCGTTACCCTACGAATTTACTGAAAATGCAATTTCGAATCGCGGTTTCACGGCGCGCCAGGCAAAGAAAAAAGTGGCATATTGTGTGGATCTACTGCGACAATCTTGAGCGCAAAAAATCGTGGGTTAGTCAAGAAGAGACATCCACATCTACACCGAAGCGGAACATTCAAGGCTATCAAGTTTTGCTGTGCGTATAGTGGGATCACCAGGGTTTAGTGTATTACGAGCTGCTAAGACCGAATGAAACTGTTCCTGCTGATGTCTACCGACGTCAATTGGACAAACTGCACAATTTATTGTCGCAAACAAGAACAGAAATAGCGGTTAACAGATGCGTTCCATGACAACGCAACGACAAGATGTCGAAAGATTTGTCAAAGATACGTTGTTGCGGCTCGAATGGGAAAGTCTGCCACACCCAGCGCACTCAGCAGACATGGCGCCTTCTGACTCCACTTGCTCAGATCAATGCCGCATGGATTGGCTGGCACGCGGTTTCGAAACCCTGAAGAAGTGTGAAAATGGGTCGATGATGGGACTGCCGCCAAACCTATACCTTTCTTTCGACCCAGCATGGCCATGGGATGGGGAAAAGTTATACCAATTTTTACCCTATTTTCAAATGAAAAAATTACCAACATACATGGAAACACCTAATATTTTGAGTCAAATATTTCTTATAGCATTCTTTTGGACTAAATAATCAATAACATAAAGTACCCTTTGCCATATAGGCTTTAAATTTATTTAAAATTTATTATTAAATTTTGAAAAAAATTGTGTTTTTTTTGTTAGTTATTACCGGCTATTGTTGTTTAATAATAAAAAAAAATTTATATATA
This sequence comes from Glossina morsitans morsitans, assembly GCA_001077435.1. Classification (NCBI taxonomy): domain Eukaryota; kingdom Metazoa; phylum Arthropoda; class Insecta; order Diptera; family Glossinidae; genus Glossina; species Glossina morsitans. Next base: position 24,246 of record CCAG010005720.1, read on the forward strand.
ATTCAGGAATTTTTTTTATTAAATAACTCTATGACTTTAAACAAATAAATAAATTAAATTTAATTCAATTTAAGGAAACTAATTAAAAATTATGTATGGTTTTGATGATAAATCTGTTTTTTTTTTTTTCTTTTCACAAAAAAAGTTTTTTTTTTTTTTTTTTTTTATAATATGATTTCTTCCCTTCAATGCAATGCTGTTTTTGATAGAATTTTGAAAAATATTTTCTACATTTATGCAAATTTTAATTATTCAACAAAACTAATCTTTTTTAATAGTCTTAAAGGAGGAACTTCAATGGGAATATAAAATTAGTGCAATGATAATATATTTTCATAGCAACAAATACACATATATTTAATTCTGCATAATGTATGAAAGCAAATGATATTTATAATCATATATGATGAGAATGTAAGGAAATTAATTTGCTCATTCCGTTTGTGACACATAACCCATAATAGATTACAATAATAATAATAATAATAATGAGAGACATGTTATCGACTCTCATCAGCTTCAGCCTGATTGGTTTTTTTTTTATTTTTCCAAACTCTTCGGAAAACTTCACGTCATTGGGAGGTATTGTGATATTGTGACTATCCGGAAGAACTATAAAACAAATATCCAATGTATTTTTATCAACATGAAATTCTTACCCTTCGACGATATAACTAATAGTAAGTATTAGTTATGGCCCGTATGGATTTTTGTTCTTAGTAAAACCTACTAAAAGGGGCCGTACTGCTTACTGCATAGTACTTCTTATCCTGTTTTATATACCCATAAGTGGGAAGTGGTAGCTGTAAAGCTCAAAAACACATATCGTCGATCTCTCTTAGACTCTGTATGCAACTCACATATGGGTTATGTTAGTCATCAAATCAGTCAAAGTATCATTCATTCATTTGCCTGTTCATTTATTACTACGGCCCAATACCACTTGTGTGTGGTACAAGACCGTATTAGGCTTGTGCGCATACGGGCAACACACAAAAGATCTTGAGACAGACCCATTTTTTATAATACCGATCGATTCAGAATCATTTTCTGAATCTTTTAAGCTTATCTCTCCGACTCTCCATCTTGGCCTACATGGTAAATTTTGGCCCACAGATGTTCTTATGCCCAAGGACGAATGCTATTTAAAATCGTTCGGATCGGAGCACCTTTTCCATCACTTTCGATATAAGGCTTAACTGTAGGGTATTTTATGGCGCCCAACGCCCAACGATACAGTTTTTTTACTTTTTTTTTTTCTATGTTATTTTAGTATCCATATTAAGCGCACCATAGAAACCATCTAATATTTATACACCCATGATCAGCATTGAGTCCGCCTCCAGTGGCTTTGGTATCTCGTGTTATTCTAAAAAATTGCGCAAATAATTAAAACGTGGAAGTGCGATCAGAATCATTAGCATACATTACCTTACCCAGAAGACTGAAAAAGCTTTGAGAAAATGAATAAATTTCATAAAATCTCTCTTATAAATATATACCAAGGATCGATGACAACTTTGAGGACATAGTGTGCATTTTCTTATCTTATCTTAAGTAAAAATATTATTCACGGAATTTTCCAAATATTTTAACAACAAAAATTCGTGATTAAAATGAAAGTTAAATGTTTTTCTTTTTTTTATTTTTATTTACTTTAGAAAGATAGTGTTTAAAAGCATTCGCTTTAATAAGCACTTTTCCGACTTGTTATGTTTGTTAATTTTTCAAAGTTAAGATAATATTTGTTAAATAAGCAAATTTAATGTTTATAAAAACAAATGAGAAAAAAACTTCATTTATTTTTAAATCCTTTAACGAAAATGTTTCAGTTCTCTTAGCACAAGCTCGTTAATATACATATATATTTATATATAATTATATATATAAGTACATATATATATATATGTACATTATGTTTACCCTTAAGCTTACGAAAGTAAGTGTTGTAGTTGTGCGTAATATACATGTACATAAACATTTATATGTCAAAAAAGTACAGGGAATTATCTACATAAAAAATCCAGCTCACATACATATAAACATTTATATGTCAAAAAAGCATACCCGAAATTGTCTACATAAAAATTCACCCCATTATTTATGATATTGCAAAAAGTAATTAGCTTTTGAATAGATAGATAGAACTGTAAGAAGAAGAAGAAGAATAAGAGAAGAATGCATAGAACTGTAGTTTCATTTAGTTTGTACTGCTCTTATAGTTTGCAAAGATCAAAGGATTTATCTCAACTTCTATGAAGCACCTATGAAATTGACATTGTGATGAAAAGGGAAAGTCCTTAACGTGGTTCGAGGTTTGCTTGAGCCTAGTTCGATATGCGCTTCATTTCAAGAAAAGCATAACAAAAGGCAAGCCTTTGGACGCTTGCCTTGGAAGTTAACTACGTAATGTTGGTTGTAACAATAAGATTGTGAAGTTGCCATTTGCATGAGTGCTATTGAGTTGAGATCAGTTATACTCAAAGAATATGATTCAACATACGATTACGTTCCGTTACGCTTCTCGCAGCAATTGCATTTATGCTTTAATCAAAAATTCATTGCAACAATTTTGGTTGTTGATAAACTTCTTTCTCTTTATCTTGCACTTTTATATAGGTGTTTCAATTTGAGGGTTCAGGCCCTCCTTCCTTTTCAGTTAAGTCATATCGAGAACAATCGTCAAAACAATACCTAAGAAATAAGAAAGTTCTATTAGGCTGAAGCCTGGATCTTATATACGCGCGACTATTCATTAAACCTTACACCATGGGAGATACATGAGTCTAGTAAGTTTGTGCGGATGTGTACAATATCCAGAGATGCTTGAGACACATCGTTTATTATGCCGATCGTTTTAACCTTCGCGTAACACTTTAACACTTTATGCGTAATAAGCGAAAATCAGAAAATTTTCACCTGAACAAACAAAGGTACGTTGAGTTTACTTCTTATTGTGGGCGTATCTTTGAACCAATTTGGCCCGTTTTTATTACTAATCTACGTGCAAGACCTTTCAATAATTGTGCCAAATTTCAAGTCGAGACTTTAATTGTTGTGACATGGAGAGTTTCAGCAACACATACCTGTAAAGACGGACGGACACGAGTAGATGAAATTTGAATTTCACGCTGATCAGGAACATACGTTGAATATAAGAATGTAGGATAAGCTTCCTTCCACGTATTGCAAATATGATGACAAAGCAAGTATGGTCCCGTTTAGGGGTAATTTTAGGTAACTTTTATACCTTTAGTTTCTTCTTCAGTTTACTTCTTTTAAAGAGAAACAAGTTCCTTCGATTTAATCATTCCTTTATTTTCTTTTGACAATTGCCCATAAAGTTAAAGTATAAACAAAAACATATTTAAAATATCGCATCCTTCCGGGCTGAATATAAAAATATCTCTAAAAAGCTTTTCAATATCTAATTGTCGTCCTAAATAAATTGCATTTTGAAAGGGACCTTATAAACCTTAATATTTATTTTTATTGTTTTTTTTTTATCTTCAAGATCCGTTACTTTTTCAACAAAACAGAACATCGAAATTCGATAAGTGATTATTGATTTCAAAAAATTATTTTTTAAAGGGGGAAATTATAAGCCTTGACTTGACGTTCGTTATTATTATTTTTATTATGTTATGTTACAGTAAAAAAGCTCCGTTACTTTCCTGACAATGCATCACACATTCGCATACATAAATATATATATAGATAATCAAGTTTCATAATTATTATTATTATTATTATTATTACTATTATTATTATTGTTATTATTATTATTATTACTGCCTTTATTGTGTAACAAACAAGAGAAAAACAGAAAAGCAAAAAACATGAAAATCTTTAAAGCACATTGTAATGCTTCGACTTCCGTTTTGCATTATACCAACAAAACAAAGGAATAACTGTTGCACGATAAACGATGAAAGGGTATTCATATACATAGAGAAAATCCACCAAAAACCAACCAAAACAACGCGTTAAAAAAAAAAAAACGAAACCACAGCCCTATTATACATACTATTTTTTTAACCAAAGTGCTCGGATGGCGCACGGAGGGAATAATAACACGATAAACAACCACATAAATACATATATATATACATATATATGCATGTATATATATATAAACGTATATATATATATATATATATATATGTGTGTGTGTATTTC
>CCAG010005721.1:0-22761 GCA_001077435.1 Glossina morsitans morsitans
TGAAAGAAAAAAACAAAAAAAAAAAAAAAAAGACTACCAACGTTATGGTTTTTATTTGGCATGAAACGAAGCGAGCTGTGTAGCCTCTGGCTATCAGTTTTTACCACATTTTCTTTCTTCTTTTTCTTGCTTGGTTTACTATTGTTGTTATTGTTGTGTCTTTATTTCGTGTATTATCAGTTATGGGTTTTTCTTTCCTTTATAAATTGCTTACTTTTAATAAAACTTTTAATGCAAAAATCATAATAATAAAAACAAAAAAATAACAAAAAGCAAATACAAAAACTAATGAAATCCGCATCTAAAGATAACAAATCTACCGTGCCATGGATAAGAAAGATGGCAAAATACTAAATTACTTTTTACACATTACACATATATCTAAATTGAAAATTTTGATATGCAAAACTCTTCTTAAGCCTAGCTACTAGAAGAAGAAGAAGAAGTAGAAGAAGAAGGAGAACAATTATGGAAGGAGAGGAAAAATTATATAAAAAAAAGGAAACCAGAAAAGAAGAAGAATTGAAGCCACTTTCTTATCCTTAAGTTAAAGAAGCACCTCTGCTTTAAGACATCGGCCAACAATCCCTAGCATTGACATATAGATGTTGTCCCTAACGTTTGTTATTTTTAGAAAAATCCAAAACTTTACCTTTCATGCTACTTCGAATAGTTATTCACGGGTTACAGTTAATGACGCTGCTTCTTCTATTTTCAAGACTATGGAGACGAGGCATTCGAGTTTAGCGACTTAATTAGACATTACCAAGAAAGCGGGGAAAGTGAATTCTTGACGCGAAAGTAAGTGTAACAGAAGTCATATATTAATATAGAAATTAAATAGCAATAACAAGATTCCTGAATGAATCGCATAACTAAAATTTGCTAACAACATCTGTTGTCAAACTGCTTTACGTAATCGAGAAGGAAATTGCATTGTCTAACGGTTGTATAAGAAGCGCAGTATGACTCTTTTAATATCACAATAAAAACTAAGCAAGTAAGGAAATTATGTTCAACTATGACTGAACCACCTTTCATACCCAACATCTTTTTCTTAAATAAGAGCATAAAAATATGAAATTTCGTTGCTCTGTACTGTAGAGTAGATTGTTGTCATTTTTGCACAAATACAACAAACACCCACAGATTAGATGATAATGCTTATCGCTTCATCGATTTGAAAATAGTAGCAATGAGAAGAGATCCCAAGTTTTTTAACATTCGAAAGCAGATTTCTTTATGTTGCACTACAGGCGGGTGCTTTGAATGATTCCACTGATTATGCAGACAATAACTTCCAAATTTGAAGTCGATATCTTACTTTGTGCGATTAGTAGAATATTTTTCAAATAAATGCACAAAGACTGTGGTCAGACGGAAGGACAGACATGTTTAGCCTTTGATACCAGTCAAGAGCATAAACACTTTGAAGAGTCTCTAAAGCTTCCTTCTACGTCTTGCAGTCATTTTGACAAAATTAATATCCTTCGGAGTTACGTATAAAAATATATTTTTTTGAAATTTTAGAATTTTTTCGTCCCACATTGTCGGAGTTTTGCTCCAGCTGTGCTCGCATACTAACTGAAATTTTTGCAATGCATTATTTATATTAATAACGTGAGAGGTGTATTTTTTGTTTACACTTATTTTTCTTGCCACCATGTCTTCTATTCTCTATGGGGAAGGCGTAATTTTACTTTTACTGGGGGAATATATCCCCCATCACCGAACGATGACGGATGTATGCCCCTTTTTCAGAATGTTAGCAACATGCTAAAGTATATATATTTTTATCCAGAATAAAATTCTTTACTGATTTCAGCCACTCCGGCTATCCGTCCACCCAACCAGGTAGTATTTATAGTAAATATTCGCGTGAGTAGTCAAGTAGGTAAGAACCGTGACATCTCAATTGGGATAGAGTTTACATTGATCATAGCTATAATGAGTACTCAGCCGTTAAAGACCTAAAACTTACCGATTGGATGTAGATTCACAAGACTGCCACCACCGTCTCCACTATCCCTGTTTCCCCGTCTCTCGATTACAAGAGTAGGGGATATTATCCTTGAATGAAAGGAAAAAGAAGCATTCTTCCTTTCGCCTTTTATTTTGCTTCTCATATGCAAATTTCTTCTCAATTATTTACTTCCATCCCGTATCTTTTGCAAGTTCTTTTGTTTCACCACTGACAGCATATCTGGCAATAAAAAATGAATGGCAGTTTGAAGTGACCAACGTGTGTAAGCCAAGTGGGATGCTTCGGTAACGATATTTTCAAAAATGTCATTAACAAAACATTATACTCATCGGTCTTGACGAAAAGCTCATAGCAGGATGGATTTTTTCAGCACTTTATTAACACAGATGACGTAGCTCTCTTTGCTTTTAGGCTTCTTCTGTTTATTATTTTTCTTAACATTATTCTGAGCTTTTGCTGCCGTCTTAGCGCTGGCTTTTGGAAGCATTTTCCCTTCACTTTCCTCATTCCACAAACACTGTATTCACTGTTCGCACAGCCAATCACCCAAACCGATCAAGGGACACGAACATGAATTATAAATACCTTTGCTTTTCCTGTTCTCTGCTCATAACTCATAAACTACAACACATGCACGATATAAATTTTTACTTATCTTCTATAAAAATGGAAAAAATCAGCCACGCCCAACCCAATGTTATAAAGTATTTAGGAATTTTGTTGTTTTCTTTTTTCTTGCACTTTTGTAAAAGATTTTGAATATGAACTAAACTGGCCTACAACGGCCACGCCCCTATAAAACAAGAACTGTGAACACCTTTGCTTTCCCTGTTTTTCCACTTTTACTTTGAAAATAGAAAAATTAAGCCACGCCCATCGATTGTTATAGAATATGAAAATTTAGTTATTTTTTCTCTTTTTCATTCTTTTTTACGATCAGGCTGATGGGCACAAGAGATTCGGTAACGACTGAATATAATTTTCTTATTTCTTTAATGAAGAGATTCCTGAGCATCTGTTTTGCTATTAATTATTGGTATGTTGGCTTTTAAGCCTAATGCAGAAACTGGTCTTCATTTAGGAATCATCGATAAGTTATTCAGAAATGCTTCAATTTTGCATACAAGTGACTTTTTAAGGCAAATTCTATAAGGAATTCGATAAGGATACTATTCGTAAAAGTTGAATAAGAAATAATTGAATTATTTTTACTTTACTCTTTAAGTTCGTACCTTTGCTGCTACCTAAGTGGCTTATTTAATGCATTCAAGAGCTTTACATGTTGCTCATCATAGTGAAGGAGCATATGCTGTACAGCTTTTCACAATTCAATACATTGAACTACTTAATATAGTTAATGACGACAACAATAACGCAATTAGTTATATAATAATCAGTCTTTCCATAGTAAGATATTAATATCTGTTAATACACAGCTCAGCTTAATGTTTGAGCAAAGGGAGACTCTTGCCAGCAATTAAGTCAAAAACCCACATAGTTCGTCATGTATATATACATATATATATATACATATATATCTATAACTTCTGTCAATTGATATTGCAGAGGAAAATCTTTGTGTAATTAAATAGAGTTTAAATTCTTACAATCGAAAAGCTATTCAAAATACTGTGAATGAAAACAATTTCCAATCAATTTTACGTAGACGAGAATAATTGGTTTTCAAGTGTTAAATTTTCATTAAATCCTGTTGTTTTTTTTTTTTTGACAATAATGCTGTTTAAATAAAATATTTATTTTCAATTTTTGTATATTATTTATTAATAACAAAATAATAATAAGAGCAACAGAAAAAAAAAAGAGGAGAAAAAACGGCAATAATTGCTGATATTTAAGTATTCATTGAAAATTGAAAGAGAGTTCATTAAATTAAAGTCACTGATGTGGAAAATTAATGCAAATATTGCCGAATTATGTAAACAAATGAAAAATTAAAATTGAAAAGATATAACATCCGTTTTACAAGGAATTTTTATATGCTTCCGAATTCGTTTTTTTTATTATCTTACTACCACCCACCTAAGCGATTTGTGCGGATGTATACAACAACCAGGAAAAGTTGTGAGAAACCCACCGATCCATTCAGAATCATTTTATGAACTAATTTTTGGATCAACGTAAGCTTGTCCGTCCATCCGTCCGTCCATCTAGTCTTCTTGTGCTCAACTGACAGGCCGAAATTTTTGACACATTTTCATGACTGACATATTTTCGTCTAAGAAATGGCGAAACACCTTTTCGATTTTTTCTCTTATAAGACCTCATGTTGAAAAATCTTTGTATGAATAACTAACTGCATTGAGCAAATTGCTATACGCTATGTAAAGGTCATATTTTTACTAGTTTTTTATTAATTATATTATATATATATAATTAGTAATATTAGTATAGAAGGTCAAGAAAACTACGTTTCAAAAATTCACAAAATTTTATTAAGCAATTTTTATACATTTTACCAAATTACGAAAAGCTTAACGTACATGTGTCAGCTGAAGTCTTGATAAAGCTCATAAAACATAAAGACTTTCATGAGAATATTTCGTGTTCTTGGTCCTTAACCAGTATAGCGTACAACATTTCAATGAGAATGAGTACAGAATTTTCAATTTAAAATTTCTTATGGCATGGCAAATAAAGCTTACGTGGTCTCCCAACGCTTAGATGACATGACTTTCTGACTTACGAAAGAAATAAGTATAATCAGCTTTGCGGCATCGACTGCTCTTTGGCGGCTATTTTTCCACTGCTACCATCACCGAGAAACTTTGCATTCTGCTAAACACAAAAGATAAACGCGGAATTCCTGGCATTAATACAACATTTCCATTGGCGTAAGTACAACAATTTCAGCAATTAGAAGACCAAGTGAGAGCGATTCACTCTTCTACTATCGAGGCGTCTATTATCCGGGACGTGGACGTGTTGTCATTTCTTAAAATTTATGGTACTGTAAGAGTATATAAAATGCAAATAGAAAATAGCCATCTTCTGTTCCATATAATAAACATAGCATTATAGTAACGCTTTGTGCACGGTGCAGTTGATTCCATTCTATTTTGATCGTTTTGCTTTTAGAAAGCTTTTGCGACAAATACGTGATTTCAAGAATTTTAAATTGAATGACCGTAATCTCACTATGTGTTATTAGTAGTCAATACACTCTTATTTATAGAATGATATAATAGAAATGGGCTAAATCAGTCAAAGGACACGCCCATAGCACCACGTAAACTGAGAACATTTCTGTGTTTCAAGAGGAATAAAAAATTGTTTGTTTGTCCATTACTCATAAGTTATCTTCAAAAATTTAAATCAATATTCGATGAGCGATGCTGTAGCATTTGTGTACAAAAATGCAAAAAAAATAACCACGCCTACGCCAATATTATAGTGTATCAAAACATAATTGCTTTTTAAAACCTTTATAAGCCGCAGATATAAGCTTCAAAAACCCCATAAAGTATACAAATTCTTGGTCAGTTTCAAATTTGGAATGCACATACACTAATTCGTCTGTCCGTCTGTCTGTTTGTTCAACTTTGTAGTATTTGTGGTAAACATTCCCCCGTTAAAAATGACTTCAGCCGGCCAAACCTACGCAACAAAAACTCTGATCACTATTGCTCTTCGTGTTTATTGCTTCTTACTTATAAGGTACGACACACACGCCATAAAAGCTTCCACTTTTATTCCGAAAATAGAAAAATGAAAATTTGATTCTTTTCCTTTTTTTAAATTATTTTTAGGATAACGGTCGTGGGTATAAAAAGATTCCGTCACGACCGAATATAATTTTCTTACTTATTTATATCTACTTTGATAGCAGATCCGTTATCCCGAATTAGCTCCTTTTCGAAATGTAAATCTTGCTTCCGCTCTGCTGACCATGTCATTAGACAGTGTGCTACTTTTAGTCTCGAACCCCTACTTATAATGGGACCATCGCATCCTTTCTAATTAGCTTTATATCGTCTATAGTCAATTGAACGCAAACAATTTATAATATTTAATGAATTCATGGTTCTTCACGATGCAATCTCCGCTAACCAGATGAACGTCGTCATTGCTACGGAAATCGTTCGCATTCGAGTGTCAATCAACAAACAAAATTTCATACAAACACAAAGATATCTCAAACACATACTGCCTCAGATATTTTATCATGTGTTTTCGCAACGGGGATGTAGAGCATAATAAAGTCAATTCTTATGAAACGTAAAGCTTCCATTCTAGCACTCCACCGGCCGTTAATAGGCCTAATAAGCTGGCAGCGGGAGGTATTTCGGCGCAGTCATATGGCGCGTATTAAACGAGATGCTTCAGCCGCACTATCTCATGAAGAAATAATATCGTGTGTTTGCTGATTGCTTACACACACAAACATCGTTGTGGAGAAAAGCTCATATACTTAAGAAAAGTTTGATATAACAACTTACACTTACACACTAACTCAGCTTATGCATAGTGGTTTAGCAGAAAAATAAAAAATAATATTCATTAAAATATACGTATGTACAGTCAAGGATTTCAGTGACTGCTCGCTTTACGTAAACGGCTTCCAATGTAAGATGTTATGGGCCACGTACTTGTAAATTTCTTTGTCTTAGGCGCAGTGATGCTTGTTAGGCAGTTTAAGTTCTTAATTTTCTGTGCGTCCAACCGCTTGAGATACACTGGATATTAATGACTATAATCGACTATCGAATGCTCAACGTCATTAACTCTAACATTTCTTTATTCTGAATGTGCATTGTGTGCAAAGTAGGGCAGATTTTTATTTCATTTCAATTCACTGTCTGCCGGTATCGGTATCGACAAACAACCAAAAATCAAATGCAATTGCAATTCAATTTATTTAAGTCTTGCCCGTTCATTTAGAAAAGATCGAAGCAAAATTTGTTTTCCTGCCATTGATTTGTCTTTTCATTACCTCGCCACTTGGATCGCAGGAAGCATTCGAGGCCCTCAGTAGTCAGTCGTCCAATAGGAATCCGGGTGCTAAGAATTAGTAATCGCTTTCCGAAATTCCGAGTTTTTAAATACTCCTCCTGGTAAAACCTGTAACCGCCGCATCCACACGAACTACAATAACAATAACCCGTATCAACATACAGCCATTTGGAAAGTATGAGCAAGGTGATGCCACAGTCCCGATTTCATTTCCATATTGCGCACAAGAGCAACGAAATAACGGCACTTCATTTCAGAAGTGCCCAGAGTGCGGAAAATGTAAAATGATAGTAGATTAACGGTGCATCGTAATTTAACTAAAGGTCACTTTAGTCTTTAGCCTTTAATCCTTACGTCCTTTAAAGAAGATAGGAAATTTTTTTTTTTACTACTTATCCGAGGCCCTTAAGGCTTGTCTGTGACCTGATAATTTCGAATTGATTTAGTTATTTACAATGGACGATCGTCCCATTGACCCATAAATAATATATGCGAATAAAAGTAAATTAAAACAAGTAAGAAAGTTATATTCGGCGATGGCCGATTTTCGCATACCCATCATTATGTTGATAGCCATATCGACGAACGAGCAAAAATCCGAAAATTTTTGTTTAAAAAAATGGAGTTTCGTTCAGTTTAAGCTCCAATGCGCGCTTCCGCTACGACCGATATCGCCCATTTTCCATAAGAACTTGCATGCAGAAACTTCCTATGTTTCTACAAAATTTGAAGTCGGTATCTTTATTTTTGCGACCAGGAGAATGTCAAGACACATCACACAGACGGACAGACATGGCTAAATCAACTCTGAATTTCACACTGATCAAGAATATCATATATACTTAATAGGGTCTCTGAAGCTTCCTTCTCTTCCTTCTCTTCTATAGGGTCTCTGAAGCATACTTTATGGAAGAAAACAAAAAAACCTATCTTACAATGATGGGTACAAAAATATACATAAAAATAATTGCAAAAAGTTAACAGAAAATACGAAGGATAACTTCCTTAGTTTCCCTGTAATGGTTCTGGTTTGTGTACTGTTCTCATCTTAAAATGAAGCCATACATTATTTTATTTACAACGCATATTAATGTCAACCAATAAATGAACTCGTTGTTGATCACTTCGTAGGCCACATTAGTATTGATCCAATTTAGATAATAATAAACATCAGTGTACAGTTCCGGACAAAAGTCACTATATATTGCGATGCCGATTACCTTGCCTTTTAAAAGATATGACAATAATTGATTTTTATACGAGCGCGTAAACATACACATATATACCGTTGCATATTAGAGGAGCACCGGAATCGCAGAATTCTGTCTCGATTTTTGTAGTGTTTATAGGATTTGCACAAATTATGCCAGAATTGCGTTCACATGGGGTGATCAAATAATCGGTGTATGAAATTTCATCAGCTTGAGGACCGTTCTAAAAGATATATATATATATATATATATATATACTCTTAGGTTATGGACGATCGGGCATAAAAATTAATGTTTATTAACTTACAAGAAAAAAACGACCCCAACCACATGTTGAACATAAAGTATGTGGAGCTATTGGCCTTTTTGGTAAATTTAATGGTGCGACTGTATCATCATTCAGATAGAATTCTTTATCAAGTTGAAGTAAGGCGATATCACAATCATCGTATTCACTATTCCAACACTCATTTAAAATAGCACGCTTTGCTTTCCGAATTTGCGTTGACCTCGTTTCCCATAAACGTCGCTTTTGCCCGGCCACAACATCGACCGCTATATGCAAGTCCGAAAAATCACTAACATGAGGATAAATTTTAAAAATAAACCTGCGCATGAATAAAGATGCAGGCGTACCCACGCTTAGAACGGAAACAATGAGCGGCAGTTAATACTAAATCCGCTCGTATTATGCAACCAACGCAGTGATGCATATGCTTCAATCTTATGGATACAGCATATTTGTTAAGATTTGCAGAATGCTCAGTCTGTACATTTGACGTCAAGAATACATAATCGCCTTCCGAGTCAAAGGCATTTTCCAATCTTGCTTCATTGCTGTTATCCTTCTTATAATAAAACTTCGGGTCGTAATCTATGGTAGCATCTCCGTAACTCGTAGCATTACCGCTCGCATAATCATCAGCATAATCAATAGTTTTATTAATATATTCAGTATCGTTTACCGTAAATAATATAAAAATAAAATTTATAAATAAAAATTGTTTTAAAAAACTTGACATTTTCTTTTACATAATAAAAATATACACAAACAAATAAATAAAAGTTGAACGCTATCGAAAAGGTAACGCATTGTCTGAGAAACTTTGGAACTTCATTTTTAAAACTCTAGACAAGGATGCATTTAGGTCGCTCACTGTCTTCGTACTGGCAGAGTGGTGCCTATTACTATTGTAATAAATGTTGTTTTTTACTGCAAGCCCTGTTGTTCTTGTTTTCTAGATTATTTTTGTTTGTATGCTTGTGAATTTGTTTCCTGACTGCTCGGCTTCAGTCCGTCAAGTCAATCTGCTTCTTAGCTTGCCAAGGAGTCTCGGCAAAAAGAAGCAGTCCCTAGCTAATATTATAGGCGGATGGAACGCCTTTCGGTTTAAGCGAGTAAAACGCTTTTTGTGAATTGCTTTTTGACAATTAATTCTTTATTGAAAAACATGTACTATTTATACTTAATTCTACAGATGAAATTATGTTAACCTAATCACTAATTAATTGGGGCGCCTGGCGTCATATTGCATTTCGTAATACTTAGCCAGTTGAAGAGCGGCACAATTTTTGTTTCTCTCTTTGCTCAAGAATTATGCAAATGCAGCATAATTCTGTCAGCACTTCAAAGTCGATGCATATACCGATATGCAATCACATAAGAGAGTGTGATAAGATTTACTTTAATTCAATAAGAGTTGTTAAGAGATCGAACAGCTGTTCGATCTTTCTTGGAAAAGAAATTTGGAAAATGTGAAGAAGCAATAGGAGGAAATAAGGATTGTTCGATGTTTTACTTGTCAGGATCATGGACTAAATTCACTATCAGTAACAAAGAACCAAGGGAAAGATTAACAAAAATTTTCGTTAAATCGATAAGGTAAGGATACGAACACAAACGTCCAAACGAAATGTAGTTGCTCTTCGTCGGTTCCGCATGGTTAGAATGGGCAAGAAACGCGACTATCAAGTCTGTGATCGCGGGTTCAATTGTGAATGCAGTAGAGTTTTTCGTAATGAGTGCTCATTCGGTAAAGGCATAGCCCTCACCGATTGGATATACAGCCACTAATCTACGTGCACTTTCTTACTCTCTTTTCTCATTTCTTCGTACTTACGGATTGGGCACACACCCATTAATCTGCGTGCACTTTCGTATTCTCTTTTCTCATTTCTCGCCCCAGAATGGGTGATTGACTTCGTAATTACTGGGGATCTCACTGCGAACAATCGCCCCATAAAAACGGTGACTTAGGCTCACCAGATAGCGCTTTTATATTAAATGAGATGTATAAACAGCTACAGCTGCGGGGTACTCTCCAAGCTAGGAAAGTGAATAAGCTTAAAATAATTCTCATAAGGAAGCAGCGGTGCTGCCGGTTTCCATATTCAGCCCCGCAAAGCAAATTTTATAAAGACTTTTTGCACAGACTCAATCTGATCAATGTAGCGCCTATAGCTCGACGAGCACACCGCCAAGGCACTTTCCATTATAGCCCCTACAAGTGCGTTACTACTATAAGGGTCGATGAATTCGTACGACCAAGTTCTACTAAAGCCCAGCGGAGCTTTCACTTTATTGATGGACGCTTGGTCCTGCCATCTAGAGATCAATTTAGAATCGAGCATAATTCCCAAATCCATGAATTTCGAAACAGACTCCACCTTATGCGTACCAATATAATTGTCCATAGCCAAAGGAACTTTTATAAATGAACAGCTTGCTATAGCCGAGAAAGATGACTTGCGATATTCGAAGTAGAAGAAGAAGAAGTAAAGGCTTGAAAAGAAGTCTTCTTATATGATTCGTGTAACTTCGTAAATGGTTTTGTTGTGTAAATTCTTAATTCAGTGGAGTGAACCTGAAGTAAGGCATAAGAGGAGAACATGTTAGCAGAGGAAATTTTAGACAACAATATATCTTGTAATGCCGTAAATGTATGGTCGAATATTAATTGGCCTTAAATGTATTTAGGGTGAATGACTTGGTTTCGTCATCTTTGCTGGTTTTAATAATTCTCTGCATTATTTAAAGTAGAGTTTTCCCGTTGTTCGCATAGAATCTTCGAATTATTTTTATACCCTACATCACCTGGGATGTGCGGATGCACACAACCTCCAGAAGGACTTAAGATAGCTTCACCTTTTCTTACTCTGATCGCTTTACAATCACTTCCTGATTTGATCTAAATGTGTCTATGTGTATGTTCGCCTGTCCCTTTGTCCGTTGAGTTATCTTGTGTTCAACTTACAGGGCAGCATTTTTAAGACATTTTCATCAAATTTGACACATTAACGTATTTTTAGCCCAAGGGCGATTGCTAGTGAAAATGGTTTGCGATCGATCCACTTTTTCGACCACTTTTCATACAACGCCTCACTTTGAAAACTCATTATATGAAAAAATATTCTAATTTTCAGAATTTCGCGATCAAAAATGAAAAATTAGGATCGGATCGGACAATTTTTTCAATCCCCTCTCATGTAAGAGCGATTAGGATAAGTATATCTGAGTGAAAAGGTCTAATTTTCAATATTTCATCATAAAAATGGTGTCGTTTTTTTTTTTAAAGCATTAGAGTACAAGTTGGGTTTTCTCTTTTTTTGGTATTTTTTTTTTTTTTTTGCTATAACTAATCACTCAGAGGGCAGTGATCACAGCACCAGGCATGCGCCCAATCGTTAACAGCTATGAGTGCTGAGCACCCAGTATGGATACGGCCGCACTGAAGTCTGAAGCCGCGTACACTGACTTCGAAGCCACTTTCTTGCCAATTTTCATTACTTCTATGCCAAGTAAAGTCCTACGTCTAAGTAAGGGTAAGTCCATAATTGTCCGAGAAACGCACTGGGAATTATATTTATAGCAAATTTTCTTTAAGAGACTTTAGAATAAGTTTCAAAATGGATAATGAAACTGTTCATATGCGAAAATACCTCAAACAAACGACAGAAAACGATAATTTTTCTCCCACTGTTAAAAATGAAAATTTACTTCGAAGCTTTGCATTTAATCTCTCACATATATTTTCGCATATTAAAATACCCTAAATGAAATTTAAAGATAAACAAAGTCGTCGCAAAGATTTGCAAACAATGAACAATGATCGCGAGGTATTTGCATATGCATATGGTTTTTATTTGTTAGGAATTTGCTGTCAAATAAAAACTATGTGCGTAAAAATATCTTGCCCTGTACACTGCAGTACATTTGTATAAAGTATATAAATAAATGTGACGGCACATTTACCGAACCCCTTTTTTGTTGTCTCTCTCTCTCTCTCTCTTGACTCGCTCAACAACGTATCACATTTCAGCATCCTGCACATAATTGAACCGTATACAGTAGTGCTTCATGACAATGTACTGTTGAATGATAGCAGACAATGTACCCGTTGAGCATTCTAAATACTTAAAAATGATTATATGTAAATTAATTGTAAATTTTTTGCAAAATAAATAAATTTTCATCATTACACGCACAGAAAAGTGAAAGGTTTTATACCATGACTGTAAAATGACAAAATTTGTATATAAATTCTGCAATTATAGAATAAAGCAATCATTCTTGTTTCGCACAATTAATGATCACTGCGCTTATGATCGAGTGGAGGGTTTGGACAAATTGCAGTCTAAGCCCTTCGAAGTCCATTAAATTATGTTCTTTTTAAACCTTTATTGATGCACTAAACAAAACTCCATTCTTCTATATGCATATACGGTCGATACAGTCGGTAAAAGGACATTAGTCTAAAGCCGAGATGTACGTACTAAAAATCTCATCAGCATCATTATCTTTCTGAACTAATGCATATCGGAACACGAATTTCAGATTAATATCATTTGCGATTGTTGTCCATGTGGAGCTATTGATAAAACAAGTAAAAACATTATAGTGAGACAAGGCTCACAATTAGATACCCTACACCAAACTGTTTAATGCGGTTATTGACACTATCTCTTTTCGAAATACGGCTTCATATGAGGTGTGGTCGAAAAGGTAATGCGATCCGAACTATTTTCATCCTTAGGCCTACTCTCATCCTCCACTAAGTGTACATGAGTTCATTAAATTATTTCAAAAGTTTTGCGACTAGCAGATGGAATATAATAAAGCAAGACAGACAGACTGACGTACGAGTTTAAATCGATTCAGAAATGTGATTATAAATCAAACGGTTAATTTAAAAGTTTGTTCATCTCAAGTCGTCATATCTGTTGATTACATCCTTTGCGACAGAAGGAATGTAATTGAATTTTCTTGAGCATGTTTTCAGACAGATCGTGTCAACTTTCAAGCATAGTGGGTTTTATTAGCTTAGATGTTGATTTGAAAGATTTATCAGTAGCCTAAAGGTCTTTATCGTACTACATGAAAGACTTGAGTGCCTCTGATATATGTTTTTAAGACCGCTAGTTCAACTTTTAATGCGAAGTCGTGTAGCTAGGGATTATTATTATCATAAGGCTTTCGGATTTATTAAAAACTCTATCGCACTTGAGATTTGAACCCACGACCATTGACTTAGCTTCGGTTTCTTTGCTATAAAAACGACATTTATATAGAAACTTTTTCGAGCCTTTAATTCATTTATCAAATTCTTAAAAATTCACTAAACAATCGTCGAAAAATCTCCAGTAAGCATTTTATAATAAAACTACTGGAAATTCATTACATAAAAAAAAAAAATGCTCATTCTTTAATCCTTAAGTCAATAACGTTTCCACAGTGCGCCATTTAATTTAAAGCATAAACTCCCGGAGAGAAAATGAATGAAAAATAAATGAAAAAAAAAAAAAAAAAGAAAAACCGTTTCGCATGGTAAACATGTTAGAGTCTTGTACACATACAGCTTCCTGTTGCCAGCCAAAGGTTTCCATTTAAATCATTTGTAAATTCAATTGTCTGACTATTGCTGATAAACTGTAACAAACAAAGCACAAGGGAAATACAACTGTTTACAACGTCATGCGCTCCCTCTCTCTCTCTCTCTCTCTCTCTTGCGCTCTCTCCCTTTTTCCGTTTCTCTATTTACCTGTTCGAGTCTTACTTCATCACACACGTAATTGAGTTGAAGATTGCATTAAAATCACCTACAAAACCTTTTCGAAAGATGTCTTCGTGTAAACAATACTTGTTTGCTGAGCTCAATAAGAAACGATTCGGAACGTAAAAGATTGTGATTTTCTTTATTATATTTTTTTTTCTTTTACTTTTAAATTTCGTAAATATTGCTAGCAATTTATTGACACCGAACGTGTTCCATCACTACATATATATTACAGAGATCTGGGCTACAAAAAAAAAAAAAAAAAAAACAGAAACAAAAATCAATAAACTTAACTCAAATAAAACGCATAAAATATAATGAATAAATTAAATAAAATGCAAAGAATAAAATTTCTATTTGCATTACAACGAATCCTGGTTACGCATCAACTCAGATGAGCGTTTCAGGCAAATGGTCAGTGCTCTTATCTTCTTCTTCTAAAAAATGCAGATTTTAAATTAATATCTAATCAGATTTGAAGCTTTTGTAGTATGCGTGTCATTGAATTGAATCACGATCAAAGGCATCTCCTTGCACCAGTAAAGCACGGTTTCGATACAACACGGTACAAAGTAATCGTGCTAAGCGGGAGACGCCTGTACAACTAAGTCTCACCTAATACCTAAACGTACGGATCTACATTTATTTCGCAAATACCAGAAGAGGAAAAAATAAATTGTATGACAGACATGACTAAGTTAAGCTAGAATCTCAAGCTTTTCAAAAAAAACAGATTTACTCAAGTGAATATCAAAAAAAGGCCTTCTTTTTCTTTACTGGGTGTGTTAATGTGTATCAGCGCTTTTTTCTTTGGTTCAAGTGTTAGCCCTTTTTTTTTTTTTGTTATCATTATAATTATTATTAATTTAGCCATAGAAACAAATCCCAATACTAAAATCGTAAACCATCGGCATCTAAGGCTACCGGTATTATTGAAAACCCTACCGCACTTGAGATTTGCAACCACGACAATCAAGTTGTTAGTCGAGATTTTTTTTGCCTATTGGGCTAATGAGGTTCAAATAAAACACATTTGCTTGTTTACAAAATGAAAGAATTACTTATTGGAAGGAAGCTCCATCTGCTGCTACAAATTTTGACCATCCTCCATGCTCTTTATGGATACCTGCCCTGAAGAAAACATGATCTTTATAGGCGATACAAACATTAAGCCAACTTTGAAGCTCTATGGCAGAACTGGACGGTTGTTCTGAAGTGTTTAGCGCAAGCTAAAGAAGCTATGCTTGTTGCACAAGGCGGACGGGATAGAATTTCCCAGTTCTGTGCTTTTAAGTAAGTTTTCAAAACGTTTCCAACATGTGGCTTCGCATTGTCACCCCACAAAAATAAATTTCACACGCATGGCAGGCTTTGCTCCTTCACAGGTCGTTTGGAAGGTATCAGTTGTCGTCGATAGATATCACCATCGATAGTTTCATCTGGTTTCATAGCACACTTTTCTGATTTCACCTGATAGAGAGAAAATTTCCCAGCAACTTTATCAGCCTTCACGCGAGCTTTTTTGCATTTCAGATTCCCATAATAAATCGGTTTTTCATATCCAGTAACAAACAATTCGATGCACAAACTTGTTCTTTGTTTTCTTTTAAACAGCATTTCACGTCTATTTCTTTTAACTTATGTGGAACACAGTTACTAGCCCCTTTAATCCCCATAATTACTATTCTTTGTAAACATCTTGCAGAAGCTAATCGATCACCACTTAATTCTGATTGTATTTGGCAGCAATCTTCAAACGATAACATTTTCATTCATTCAGCATTTTCAAATTTTTCGGATAGTGTTGTTCTCTATCCTCAGATCGTCAATCCATTAAATCGTCAAACACATCCCTTGCATTCCAATTTTTCCTTGCAATAAGATCATGTAATAAAATATCCCGAAAATGATGATTATTTCAAATAGGTTTTGACATTTTCCTG
This sequence comes from Glossina morsitans morsitans, assembly GCA_001077435.1. Lineage (NCBI taxonomy): Eukaryota > Metazoa > Arthropoda > Insecta > Diptera > Glossinidae > Glossina > Glossina morsitans. Next base: position 16,163 of record CCAG010005721.1, read on the forward strand.
GAGTTAGAAAGCTTTTTTATATTTACTTCAATCAACTGTCAGCTATGTTTGACAGCTAACATCACATACTATGGAATGCTATTGTTGACATTTTATATTGCATGTAAGTAATACTAGTACAAGGCCTAAACAATGCTTCATGCAATTAGTGAACCGGACTTAGATCGTTTTCGGCAAGCAAGCTTTTAAACTTTTCAATGATGTCCTTCCTTTTAGAATATGAGAAAGTAAATCTTTGCTATTCATTTATTCATTACTAGCTATAATGTATTGCTTTGCTCGTTTTCTTTCGTATAAATGTCTTATAACGAGCAACGTCGAATTCGATAAATTTAATTTCTCACGAGTTGTTATTCGCAATTGGTTTGCACTACTGCGTAAAATCAATTGAGCTTTTTCATCATCAATCATGCAGCTTAAGTGTGAAAGTTCTTGGCAAAATATACAATACAAGTCCTGTGTTAAGAAAAAGAGCAATTACTTCCCGAAGAATCTGATACGATCAGACGTACACTGTTCAGGTTGAATGCTTAAATTACGCAATAAAAATAAATCATCAAGATCAAGAGCACGGCAAAATTCAAAGTGAGCAGTTTTCTTAAAACATTTCCGGTCCTTACGCACCAATAAGTGTACTTAGGTCTAAGGTCATTATAGCAAAAAATATCAATCGGAAGCAAGCAGCAAAGATCAAGTAAATGGTGTACAATGTTTTAGGCTTGAAGTATAAACTAAAGACGTACTTAAAAAGCCTGGTGGTCTAATGTCCTGAGATTCGCGGTCCATTCGGTGACTTGACAGTTGCGAACCTTATCCCCTCTGGTTTGCGGAATTTATATGCATAAAAACGTAACATCTGATGGAAGAGAAATCGCTGTGCTTGTTCTTTGAGACATGGAAAACTAAATATTATAGAAAACTAACATGTTATGTAAGCGTTAGTATGTTTTACATTCTGAAGTACACAAAATCTAAAATAATGGCTTTTTTTCATCTACACATGTGCCGTTAGAAAATACTCGTGGATTAGAAAAGGGTAAGAAGTTTTCTATATAATTTCACGTTTCCCAATTTTTCTTAAGAGAAGATGCTGCAAAATTTATGGGATTTCCGCGTCCGCTTTCACACGCCTTGAGGCCATGACGCGATGTTTGGTAAAATTTTATATTTAATTTTATTTATTTACATGATTTCTTTTACGTTCGGGATTGTTAACAATCATGACTTCCCTTTCGACTTCGTACATGGTTTAGTTACTAAAGTATTGTTCGTTATCCACTCAAAGACAAAGGGCATTACATCATATTTCCATCACTGATCGCCACTTTGCACAAGCGCTTGCCCAATTACGAAATGGGGAAAAGGATATGCACTGCTTTCCTTTCGGCTTATAAAGTGGACGAAGTGTCTTGCCTTGCTCGTTATTATTCAATATTTTAAAGAACAATGGGCTGCATGCTCTCCGATTAAGATTATATGAGGTTGTGTACATATCGTGTGCTATGTCGACTATTTTTGATTTTACCACTTTACATTCACACTTACATTCGCTCTTAGCGAATGACTGCTCTTTGAAATGTTTGTTCGGAAGGATTATTATATAAGCAACACAAGTAGATTTTTCTTTCTCAAAGTTTTATCGGTTGTTACATAATCTATACATAAACCCATGTAACTAAGTCTAGGAAAAATCGATTCACGTTTTAGTTTCGAGTTTTCGAAAAAGTGCCTTTCGTTGTTTCAACGAACAAACCTAGCCTGGCAAAATTAATTGATGGATTTTTATTACCATCATCGATACTCTAATATTTTATCTTCTTCCTTTTCCGTAAATTTCAATATAAACAATCAATATAGTGTGCGACAGGAATATATGATAAAATTAATTAATATTTTATGCCCGATAATGTTTTGTTGCATTACAAATATGTTGAGGAAATTAATTTTTATTATTGTTGTGTGCGTTAGTTAGTTAATTTCAATTGATGTATTAATCTTACCAGAAACGTAAAATAAAAATTTTTTTTTTAATTTAAAAAAATTAATAATGAAACTTTTTTAATTAGAAGAAAAAGAAATCAGTTTTTAAATTTTTTTTTAAAAACTCCAAGACTTTCTTAAACGTTTGCACTTGTAAAGAAGATGTTATGATCCGAAACAATACCCGCAATTTAAGTTTGTATAGAGCTTAGAGTAACTGCATTAGCTAGTTCGTGACCAAAATGTCATTCAGTCAACATAATTCAACACTTTTTCCCTTATATTTTTATGTAGTTTTTTTTTTTTATTTATTATTCTAACTGATAATCACACAGCAAGGATGCACAGCCTGGGCTTACTCTCATGTCGCTTTATTTCATGTATCACGTAATATGAAAAGAAAAATCAAAAGTCACTCTCAACAACTTGTTATCAGAGTTGCTGGCTAAATTGTACAGATGTGGCATGTGAATACGCCAATGAAATATACTGTGCCGTAGTAATGTGTGTGTATAAAAGTCAAGGAAGGAGTAAAAAAAAAAAAAAGATTGTAATCATAAGCAATAAGAGCTGAACAAGTCAAACTATGAAAGCGAGCAAAAGTGTTATTTAAGAAGTAAACAAATAAATTACAAACGTCATAATAAACTTAAGTTATCTTTGACTACAATTGTAAACAATGCACATGGATTACATGTGCGGTTGGTTGCTATTATCCGTTATTATGACAACGTATGTGACAGAAGACATCCTAATATTTCATGTTACTCTTCCGTTTTGTAATATAGCTAAGCGAACATGTGTGCATACTTTTAGGCATGTGTATTGATAGATATTTTGTAACATATTTTCAAGAACAGATAGTTTACTACACATTTTTTCGTATTGTAAACATGGTTGTGCATGATATGTTTTCTCTTTCCGCATTTGCAAAAATATTTGATTTTCTCCCTCTTTTTTTTTTTTTTTTGTCAGAATTGAAATTATTTACAACTTGTTTTGTGCCATACGGAACCAATGATTCCGTTCCTAAGGACACCTTAGTTAGCAAAAGAATTTACGATAAATGCAATTTTTTGTATGAAAGGGTTCGATTTTGAAGCAGATTTAAACAGATAACCGGTTTTATTAGATAAAATTCACAGTTTATTCGGCTAATAAAAGAATTATTTATTGCGTTATTAAAACAGCTATGAAAACAACTTAAGTTTTCCCTATCTTTGAGATCTTCCTTAAGAGGTTAAATGGTAGACGCATCTCGAAAATTACGAATTAAGTTTGTAAGTGCATTAGCAATTGACAGTTTGACTAACGATCAATAAAGAGTTTGTTTGTATTCTTATTATTAGGAAAATTTTTGATTGTCAGAAACTACCTTAGGTTTCTTAAGAAGTGCCTACCTTTGAGAACTTGTATTATAAACTAAGCGCATAGGCATTACTCTTAAGACTTTTACACTAAGGATGGACCGACCTAATCGAAAGACTCAGTTGGTATTACTACTATAAATACAGGAGTGCCGCAATGCTCTGTTCTTCTTCCTTCCCTCCTACTGTGGGCGACAGAACAAGCTTCTTATTTCTTTGCAGACAATAGTGCTTACTATCGCACGAACCTTGCAACGACAAAGTTAAAAAAAATCCCACATTAAAAGTGGAGCGTCATCAGAATATCGGAATGGTTTAAGGCAAGTAGGATAAACATTATCGTCAAAAAACCCAAATACTTTTTTCTATTGCACAAAAGGAATGGTGAGCACTCTCTTCTCCTTCGTTGGGTTGATCTAGGTTAATTGGTGGCTCTTGATATTCTGGGCATAAGAAAACAAGACAATGTTCGTGTTGACAGAACATGTAGTCGAAATATCAGAAGAAGCCAAAAGCCTAAGTTTTTTTAAAGCAATGGAAAAATTTTAAACTAAAGTCTGGATCATTTGTCCGGCCAAGATGGTAGTAAAATTCGCCTGTGTGGGCGAGAGCTTCCAAATCTTCTCTTCACCATGAATGGCGAAGAGCCCAATAGCTGAACACAGAATTTGATAATCGGCAAAGAACATCGAAATATTAAAATCCCTTGGCTACACTGGCACTCTATGCTGGTTTATAGTCTTCTACTTATCATGAATTAGAATTCAACAGGAAACGTCTTTGAGAAAAAGCACGAGTTATGAAACTGGGTCAAATAGGTATGGTCTTCCTCTCTTTATCGTCGTATGCCCCCTATAGTTTATGCGGATGGGTGCTGCACCTAGAAGAACTCGTGGTAAACCAACCTTTTATTATTCCGATCGACTTTCTAAGCTTATCTGTCCATCTTACCGTCTTGTTTTCAAGCTACAGGTTGCGATTTTTCAGATATTTTGATAAAGTATAGTACACCGCCACGTTCTGGCTCAAGGAGGCAAATTGTGGAAAATACTTTGGATAGGATTACTTTCCATATAACAAAATTTCGAGAAGTCGTTATATGCACAACTGCAGTGAACGAAGTGGTTTAGGTTAAACGTTGAGCCGTGTCCCATTATAGTGTTTTTACTTAACGGTTCTGAAATTTGCTCCCCGTAAAATGAAAGCGTTGTTTACGTTACCCTTAGTGTACATTTTCGTTCAGCAGATGAACACTGATTTTTTCTTACCAATCATTTGTAACAAATATCGATTTCAAATTCCACATAAACACATGCCATAGCCATGTGAGGGCTCATCGCAATTTGTCGACTTGAGGAATATTTACAAATTTAGCCGAGATAATAGACATATACAAGTTTCGCCAAATTTACGATATTTGCATCAACATTCAATATCCCCGACCATAAATATCCCAACCCTTAAGTTATTAGTACCTTAAGCCGCAAAATATGCTAAGAAATTGTTTACTTTCCGCATGGAAATGTTAACTTTCCTGCGCTTTTTGTTTTGAGTAATGATTTTCTCTTGAAATACGTAACTTATATATATGTGTACATATATACATATGTATACATACATCTATGTACATATATATTCTCGCCGTCAAAGCCACTGCAACACTGTTTCAGCTGTTATTGTAAATAAAATTTTCAAAAAGCATACATCATACTTGTAATATTTCTACGCCCGAGCCATGTTAAACGATTTGAACATTGAATTTAATCAGTATAACAGAACTCTGTCTCTCTCTGTCTCTCTCTGTTAAAAACAATTTTTTTTTTTTTTGCCTTTGATATATATAATCTCTAATGCATGTTACATTAATTCATTCGCTCACATTGTGTCATAATATGACAAGTCTGAGAAGATATTTTCATAAGACAGTTCCACGTAAGGAAGAAAGGCATGGCAAAATACATAAGCGGATATAAATCAACATAGACAGGTATTTTATTTTATGGGTAAAAGCGAATGAATTTGTTTTTTTTTTTTCAAATTAATACAAATTGTATATAAGCACGTACACCGATGTGCAATAGCACATGCATGCATGCATTTTTCATGATTACATTCAGTGCGTCATCATATTTCATGGACTTTTATCAAAAATATCTCTTAATACTAAAAATGGAAAAAAAAGCTAGTACGAGTTGGTGCATATAAGCTTAATAGAAAATATTGAACCACAATTTATTGAAATTTTTCTTTTTTATATCCATTACCGAAGCATGAGGTATATATTCAATATGTCAAAACGTTTGCAACGGCCATACGAAAGCATCAGAAATACCACAAAATATATATATTCTTGATCAGCACCAAATCCTAAGTCGATTTGAGCATGTCCGTCTCTCCGTCTGTCCGTGTGTGTGATGTCTGTTCTAAACATTCTCTTCGCCGCAAAAATGAAGCTATCAATATCAAATTTGGCAGACACATCGGTAGTTCTTGCACGCAGGTTGGTACTAAAAGTGGGCCAAACCGGTCGAAAGACAAATAGAATAAAAAATTGCTTTTTTGCTCACTACTCACATCAACTAGAGTAGATAAATCTAGAAAAAATTCAACTTATGGTCGATGCTGGAGCATTATGGAGAAAATTGACCACGCCTTGTTGTAGCGTTTCAAAATTAAATTTTTTTTTTTTTGAATACTTTATAAGTCGCAGAAGCAAGCTTCAAAAACACCATGAAGTATATAAATTCTTGGCCAGTTTCAAATTTGAAATGCACAGAAACATGTCGGCCCGTTTGTCTGTCCATCTGTCTGTCTGCGCAACTGTGTAGCGTTTCTGGTAAACATTCTTCTATCAGTGAAAATGACGTTTGATTACAATTTTGCAAAATAATTTGGAAGTGACTCAAACTTATCCAAGGACACGCCCACATACCAATGCGACAAAAACATTTATTTTGAAAATAGAAAAAATCACCTGCGGCCACTCCATATTATAGAGCATGAAAATCTAGTTTTTTTACTTTTGTTTTTTAGGATAACGGCGGTGGATATAAAAAATTCGGTCACGACCAAATATGATTTTTTTACTTGTTCCTTTTATGATTCATTGCTTTAAAAGTTGAAAGCAAAATAAGCACAAGTTTATGGGACAAGCGGACATCGTTACATAACGTACATATGATATATTTTTAAATTGCAAAATGTTGTAGAAATTTATTCGTTTAAGAAGGAAAGCAAGAGGGAATTTAGGCT
>CCAG010005722.1:0-11946 GCA_001077435.1 Glossina morsitans morsitans
AACGTACATATGATATATTTTTAAATTGCAAAATGTTGTAGAAATTTATTCCTTTAAGAAGGAAAGCAAGAGGGAATTTAGGCTCAAAATTAAAGAGAGAATTATTCTAACTGAAAAATAGTTGCAGAAATCCCTACTATATGTAGTACCCTATGCCAGAAAATTTGATGACTTTTCTGCTAATATCATAATTCAGTTGCTTCGTTTTCTTCTTCTGCTTCTCTTAGTACACTTCTCTTAATTTTTAAGGGATCATTAGAAACTAGCTCTGAGCTAATCAGCATGGTATTCCTTTTCGTCCTTTTTTTCGACCATCGGAACGGCTTACGTATGGAAAGTGCTGCTGATAGGACATTTTACTACATCACAACTTCCCACTTTCAGTTAGACAAAGCAACGTAACCTATTTCAAGGTCAATGTTGTCATAGGCTTTTCTGCTTTTTTTTGCTTTCTTTTAATAATTTACATTACTACTGCCTCGAGGATATTACGTTCCCTTTCCTTTGGTAGTGTTAATGCAGAAGAATTTGCAAGACTTGCCGTTCTGAGCATAAGAATACAAAAGGATTTTCTTTGGACAGATGCAATCAAGTGTCTAGGTTTTTTAAAGCGGTGCAAAAAATACTTCGTTTCAGCCGATATCCGTGCCAATTACACCAACTATTAAATGTTGGTATCCGAAATTAGAGTATGACTCGGTTGGAGACGTTCGACCGCATACAGCAAAAGGCTCAGGTCCTCACGATAGACGAAAACGTGTCCGAACGTCGCGATTTCCTCGAGCAGCGGCGTAATGTGGCCTGTGCAGTGCTCATGTATAGATGTATCAACCGTAAGTGTTCAACAGAGATAAAAGAGATTTGTCCACCAGTTAAGTCTTTTAACAGGATCACAAGCTTGCTCCGTGTTGCCACCCACTCGTCTTGGAAGTGCCTATTTTTTAATCAAACTAGCCGCCGACACTACCAGCAGGGTACTTTTCCGCCGTGCCTAATGTTTCCACGTTTAAATCAAACGTGCACAAACACTTCCGTCCTACAATCTTTCCTCATCATCATAGTGATTGCGAGTATAAAGAACATCCCCTGACTGGCTGGCTGAGAATTTTTACACACCCAGTATCTTCAAAAGGTCAGCCACTAATCAAAAGATTATTACCTTAGGTTAAATGCTAGGATAATACAATGAATACTTTTTCCTCCTAGTTTACTACTACTAGTAATATGCGTTTTCTAACACAAAATAATGATTAAATCTCAACACGGATTTATTACCTTACGGAAGGCGCCGAAGTTTTCCTAGCATCTTATCAATAAAAATTTGAATTAACTAAAACATTGTTCTTGGACATAAGCTTAAATTCTTTTTAAACCGTAACAATTCAATTTCCGATGCTTTTTCCCCTCAATCGATGCGGTCCATTTTTCCATTGAGCATCAAGTTATCCAAAAATCAAGCACACGCAGTTGTGTGATGACAGACAGTATTTAGTGCCAACACTTTAATGATAATGCAAAGCACACGAAATGCATGTGAATTACATAGCAAATAGTTTCTTCTTGATGATCGAAAAAGGAAATTAGCTTTTAATAGTTTTCTTCAAACCAATTTTACCTCGTACGAGAGCGAAAACTTTTCACCATTTTTCATAAGATGCTGAATTAAGCGAAGGTGTCGCTTCGATACCATTCGCCACGGAAAGAAATAGCTAAAGGATGTAGCTTTCCATTGGATGATTCATAATTAGGTCAACGCAAACCATGGGAATGGTTAAAATGAATCCTAGCAGTGCACATGCCCTGTGGCTGTAAGTTCTAAAGTTCAGAATGTCTCAAGAAAATATCACAGTAAAACTATTCCTGTACGACATCAATATTTGCTAGTACACAGCAAGTGGGCAGTTTCGCCTAAGCGGTTTAGATGATGTGTTATAGTCTCTATGTGCGCCGCAAACGCCTTTGCTTTTAGATGCAGCAAATATCTCTTTCGATACCCGTTATTCTAAGATTGGCATCATTGACAGCCTGACTGTGAATATATTCGAGTTATCGTCCCTCTTGTCGGATATTCTTTTACATAGGTTTCGAACTTAACATATAACCCTACAGGATAACGTTAGTAATAGTTTAACAACTTATTCTACATAAAGCGTGGACATACTTTAGATGCGTAAGGGATCAAAATAAAGCTCTGTTTTTCTCTCTCCACTATAAAATGAATTTTTTTTCTGTACAAATTGCGTTCAATGCAGAGCAACAATCGTTATTGCTTTTCAACAATATTTCATTACAATTTTCAATTATTTCCTTTATCTTTATAATCTTTTTTTTTTATTTTTTTTTTTTGCTTTACTTTGCTATCAAAAAATTTAACCAATACAAGGTTTTCAATCTTTGCCATTCAGTAAAAAGGCACGTTTAGCTCGGGCTAATGTTTGTTGTACAAATGAACTGACAGATTTACTTCAGGCTTTGCATGTTATTCAAAATGTAGCATAAACGTTTATATCGTTGCTTTTGCTTATTTATATGAGTCGCGAGAACACTTTTCAATTAGCGCTATAAAGCATTGTTCTTAACCCCAATGGTTGGTAGATATTTCTTCTTCCAAAAACCTTTCAAGTCCGTTAACAAACATACAAAACAAGCGAGTTATGTGTACCTGTATATGTAAGCAGTAAGCGGCATATATACAATGAAGGCTTTATGGGAATATATATATATATATGCCAGATAAGAACACATCCATGGCAAGCATAGCGAGCATAGCAAGCAACAGTTAACAAAAATTTTAATACCTTAAATACTTCTATTTGCTAAACGTGGAGAGCAAATGAAAAATAAAACATGTTTTCATAGAAAAGCGCCGAAAAATAACGAAATATATGCATGTACATGGAAAGAGAGAGAGAGAGAAAAAAAAGGCGAAATTGTTTCTATCATTCTTTTGTAAGTAAAAAATGCTTAATTAAAATTCCATTAAAAACTATGCAAAAGACTTGATGCTACAGTTAAAATTTTTTGTTATTGTTTTTATCGATAGAACATATAAAAGAGCTGCTAGCTCTCTCTCTCACGCTATGAAATGGTTAATGAAATTTTTATTACTTTCTTCTTTTTTTTTGTTTGAAATTTTATCAAAAGTTTTAACAAAACAAAAAAAAAAAAAACGTTAATATGTTGTTAGCTCCATATGAGCGCGTGTTTGCGTGCCCGTACCCATGTTTAATTTTCTGATATTCCATATGAAATTTTACAATAATTTCACTTTCCCTCTTCTCCCTCAAGCGTTTATTCATATAAAACGTAACACTAAACTATATACGTACATGTTAATGTTTGTTGCATATTTAATTGCGTTTTTCTACAAAAGCATACAAGCACGCCAGCAGAAACGCACACACACAAACACACACACACACATACGCATATCGCAATCCGCATAATTGCTGCCGTAGCATGAACAAATATTTTATGCATTGGCAAATAAAGCATTTAACTGCTACTCGTGCATACGCTTCGCATACTAGCAATTGTTAGCGGAGTGTATATGTAACGATATATTTACACAAGCATAGATACGCATATACATATTTAAATATGTGTGAACAAAAAAGAAAAAAGGAAAGAAAGGACAGTTCAATTTTTGTATGTATTGTAAGCATTTACAATTCGCTAAAATGCATTAAACATAAGCCGCTTATGTTTCCTGTTGCTGTTATCATTTGTTATCGCCATCAACTCGTCATCGTATAGCACTGCTAACACACTCGCAAAAAAAAAAAAAAAATGAAGTAAAAAAAATTATAAAATAAGAAAGAATTTCAATTAAATGGCATATGAATGCTTTCATGCGTACACAAACACACACACACACACACACATATATATACAAACGTACATACATAAATATATATATATATATATATATATATACATGTATGTAGGCATATACGTATGTTTATACGTCATGTATGTGTGTATTCGTTCTATGACAATTATGCATAAACGACAATCGTATAATTGGTTCACTTTCTATATTTTTTTTATATTATATTAAGTGACGGTTGCTCTATTTGCTGCACAAAAGTAACAAAAAATTTAACCAAAATTGACAAAAAATTTAACACATCTGCCATTCTCAGGATCGAAGATAGTTAACATAGGCATATACGTACGGAATTTATCTTATCAACACTGTATGCAATATAATAAAAAGATTTTATTATACTTTTTATGCCAACACGAATATACAATCAGTGTAATCATATTTGGCTTTACCCACGTCTCTTCATATTTAGTACTATTTCGGTATAGCGAGAGTCAAAACGTAATGGAAAGATGATCTAAAACAATAAAAAAAAAAAGCAATTGACCAACACAAGGCATTAGACATTTTCGTTATAAAACATTAAAATGTTAGACATTTACGCCATACATTAGACTGCCCTGTAACATGTGTGAGGGATTCGTATAAAGCGGAAAAATGGTGTCAGTGTTCGTATAACATGCTAGCAGAAGCTGGCATAACACGGCAGAAGAATAACTGTCTTGTTCGATGCTTCGATTTTCTTACTTTTTAGTACTGATAGTTAATAGCACGACTAAACTCATAAAAAAAACACTAGCAAAAATTTTAGATTCGATAATGACCGAATCTTTTATGCCCCTCACCGTTATCCTAAAGAAGACAGAAAAAAGTAATAGAATGAAAATTTCACTCTGTATAAGATACTGCACAGTTGCGCAGACAGACAGATGGACAGACGCATAGACGAATATGCGTAAGTGCATTTCGCATTTGAAATGAGTCAAGAACTTACATACTTTATAGGGTTTTCGAAGTTTATTTCTGCGTCTTATAAAGGCATTGAAAAACAAATCAAATTGTGAAGCTTCCTTCTGGGCATTGCAAACGCTTTGTCAAATGATTATACCTCTCATGCTTCGTTGATGTGTATATAAATGGAAAATGACACTTATATTTACCAAATGTTCATACATATCTTGTGAAAAAAACATTTTTCATTCGACCAAATATCTAATCTAATGACCTTTCCCTGATCCCTTAAAATAAAAAGAGTCGGTTATTTTAGTTCCCAGCATTTGTGGTCCTAGCATTTATTCCTTTGCTCTCAATAAATTTTAATAACAATAATAATATTATTCAACGGCCATAAAAAGTCTACTTGTACAATATAAATGATTCGTACAACCGAATATAACCCGAAACGAGTCGACCGTTTTATAGCGCGGTCTACTCTATAAAAGTTTATTAATAGCCCTTGTGTGCGTTGATCAAATAGAGATACGTGTGCCAAGCTTCAAATTTTTATCTCAATTTCGGCAATCACGGTTCTCTGCTGCTTATAAATATAGAAGAACATTCTCAGTCTTTGGGTTATAAAGAAAAAAAAATGTATTGCCTGCTGTTGCTGTTAATCAAAAATACATATAGTTGTCAGTGATTCCACTACTTCCTACGCAAGAACTCTCTAATTAGGAGGACCTAAACACGGACGAACGTGGTTACGGTTGATAAAACAGAAAGAACGAACGGGGAAATACGAGAGACTAACTAATTCATTTTAGTTTGAAAAAAAAAAAAAAAACGAGCTGCACGGGTTGAACGACTCGATTGGCGAAATTTTAGAATTTCTAAACCAACTTGTTACTAGGACGACGACATAGTTCGAAGGCGAGATTTCTTTGACAAATAGAAGGAGTGACGAACACAAGTAGTGCCACTAAATTAAAAGTTGATAAAGCGCAAAAGATGTGGTAGAACGAGACTCAAGTAATATGCAACGAATATTTGCTTGGGAAGAGGGGATTATTTTAAAAGACTCTAAGCCAATTTTCATCTTTGAAGAGTTTCTTTGTTCGGTTTCGAGTTAACTTTTGACCTAACTTTGACGGTCAAGTTGATAACCTACTCCCACAATATGTCAATGCGAAATCAATTGTTAATGTTGCGAGATCGGAGAGACGTCATATTTTCAAAAAACCAAAACAATGGAATGACAAGAGAGCGATTCCATTGAAATTGATTGTTTTTAATATCTGCTGTCATATTTCAAATACAAATGCATAGAAACGTTGACATCCTTTTTCCCTCGTTGCCATATGACATGTTAAGCTTATCCGATTAATTTTAATCGGTCAGCTGGTATAGGATTTAATATAAAACAATGAAAAAACCCAAATGTCAATTAAACTTTCACTTTATAAATTGCTTTCTTTTTTAAAAATAATAGGCAGCCGAATGCACATTTGAAAGGTTCTATACATGGATCAATAATTCCCGGGATTAAGTAAAGAAACAAACTTTTTATTCAAAATTTGATTTCATGCGTATGTAGTCTCCTTTAAGAGCAATATTCTCAGTGCAATTCTTCTTTAATAATTCCATGTTTGCTATAGAACGATTTGTTAAGATACTCAAAATATACGGATCAATAATTCCCGGGACTAAGTAAGAAAAAACGATTTCTTTTTCAAAATTTTGATCTTATGTATCAAGACACTCTCATTCAAGAGTGATACAGCCAGTGCAATGCTTTTCCATGTCTTTTTTATTAAATGATTCGTCAAAATACACTTCAGTTTTCATTTAATCCAAACCTAATTTTTCCCTGAAGCATTTTTCTAAGATTGGGAAGCAGATAGTATACTCTAATGGCCAGGTCTGAAAAATGCCGAACGATTGAGACAGCTATACGAACTCTAGTTCATCCAATTTTGCCATTGCCACTACTGGCTTCTGACAAGGCGTTCCTGTTTTGGTTTGAGTAAACGTACTTACCTCTCAAGCCCGAATTTTCACGTATAACAGTGAACACATTGCCTTTTGATATCTCTACGTTATCGGCTATTGCTTACGATTTAACTTTTGGATTATCAAGATAAGTTTTTACGGTTTTTTGAATATTCTCTGGTGTGTTATCATCGCATTCGGTATCACTCGTATCTCTAATAATAATGTCAGGAAACATTAGAAAAATTCCTATTTTCAGCGAAGAAGACGAGTTGACATTCTGTTTTTAAGCTTAGCTCCCATCAAAAAACAAAAATCGAATCAGATTTTGTTATACTATTTTTTATTATATGATAAAAGTAGCATCGCGAAAACGATTGCAACTCAACAACAAATGATCGAAATGACATGAAATTTGGATAGACATAGTTGAAGGAGGAAAACTTTCCAAAACTAATACGATTTTTTCTCCAGAGACAGGCGTACTATCTATTTAGACTAAAAGAATAAGATATTGACAGAATTGGTTTAAGGACGATCATGTTATGATGATGGCATGAAGGAATGCGTTCAGCTTAAACTTTTCAAAGTGATTCCTTTTGAGGAAAGGTATTACAATTCATTTTTTTTTATTAAACCACATATGATTGACAACGGCTTTGGGCAAATCATTAAAAAAAAAATTTAATAAAAATTTCAATACAGTCTTACATTTCAAAATATCTTTTTTTGTGTGAATAAAAAAAAAAGCAAACAACCATAGGGAAGATATAATATATGTAAAAAATGTATTTGCCTAAGAATACACACACACACAAACAAATAGCTAACAAGATTGCGTGCATATGGTATACAAATACGAGCAGGAAAAACAAGCCTTACTATGCACAATAGAAACAGCATCCGTTTCCGTTGCAAGTTGATAGTAAATATTTGCACAAATTTCATTTTATGAGGTGTACATAAGTACGTACGTATACATACCTGAGAGCATAGTTTAAGTACTTATGGTGTTCATCGTCTTGTAAATTTAAAATTTTTGATGAAAGATTTTGCACCAGCACTGGGAGCACTTAAGTAGCTAAACAGATGCCGGATGGACAAGTGTTTTCAATTATTACCACCTTCATGTCGGTTATGCAATTGTTAAAAAAAAAAGGAAAGCAATGGCTATCTCTAACCACGGATCACTCAACCGATATATTAATGTCAAGCTAGGTAAGGATCTGAAAAGCATTTCCTTTTTTTTTTTTTTCGACACACAAATGTTAAAAGTTAAGAATAACATGGACAGACAATTGCATTGATTGCATTGTATTATCATTGCTTTACATGCGCCTCGGAAGTACACTGTACATGTATGCTCAACGTGCATGACGACATCCTAGCACATGATATAAGCGAAAAAAAAAAAACATTTGACATCTTCACCTAAACCAGATTAACTCGATTAAATTTAACTTTGTTTTCTGTGTATCATATTTCCGAGCTTTTGTCGACAACGTCAAGCAACCAATGCGACGAAGAGGTTGGGTATTACTTACGTGTGGGATGATGTTGATATATGTGAACCCGGTATTATGTTATGTTTTTATTGTCTCCTGACGAAGAATGTCAATATATTTTAGACTGCTAGTGATGTTTAATGTCAATCATTGTGTGATTGTGTGTTCTTCTAAAGCCTTCAATTTGAAAACAATAACATTTCAAAGTAGATAAACGAAAGGGAGAATGTTTAACGTAGACTGATAAGTGAAAGAGTGAAAGCAAACTTGCATGACTTTGTAGAGATAGTAAATTTGTTTTTTCTGTACTTTTCCCTGCCATTGACATATTTTGTTTCTTTGGCATATTAACTGCCAATGACAATTAGGTTGACATCGCACACATGCGACATTTTCAGTCAATCATAAGCTTATGTAATGTACATATATACAGGCAATATGCGGAAAAAGGGAAAGTTGAAAACAGTTATAAATTCTGAATGCGAATTATGGACCATTATGGGAGGAAGAAGTGGTCGGAGAAGAACGCGGATTTAGCGGCAAGTCAACAATTCGGTTAAGGATGCGTTATTAAAATTTTTCTCATTTAAAGTAACTTTTCATGAGACATGGCTATGCACACATCGCCTAATTGTTGCACATATTTTCGTATATCGGCAGCGATGTCGATGCTTTGCTTTATGCCTAACCTTGGCAGTGCAATGATAGTATGGCTAGAGCCTTTTTTGAATATTCTGTAGGGGTCGCCTGATTTTCTATGCTGCTTATTTGGACTTGCGAGCTATAAGTACCTTGTGTGACAAGTTGGCTATCGCATAACCAAGTGGTTCAGAAGCATGACTATAACGTCGACCTATCCGATTACACTTCTTAATGTGATAGTAGATGTCGTGGTAATTGCAGTGAGTGCACGGGTGATGAACACGTAACAGTTACTGATTCCAGCTTTCTTTATCTATCTCGTCCAGTTTTCAGTCCATACCGTCTTTTCCAAAACTGGTCGATTTTCTCATGACAGTTGATGTTTCGCCAGTTGTCTGTTCTTGCATGCTTTCCATTTACCTTAACGGTTGACATTTTTATATTGAGCACTCTGACGATGTTTTTCGATTTAGGGAAACAATATTATTATTATTACAATTAATTTAACCGGAGAAATAAATTCAAAGATTAAAGTCTTAAAGCATTAGCATCGGAAGCTATCGGCTTTATTGAAAAATCTACCGCACTTGAGGTTTGAATCCATGACCATGGCCTTGTTAGCAGGTATACCTTATCTACTCGGCCTCTCAAGCGAAATTGCTTCCTCTTATGGCGTAATACTTAACGTGAACTGGTGGAACGCACAGAAAGAAGCTGTAGAGAATCTCTAAAGTATATATATTCTTGATCAGCGTGAAATTCCGAATGCATTTGAGCATGTCCATCTGTCCGTCAATTTGTCTTTCTAGTCCTGATCGCAAAACTGAAGCAATCGGCTTAAAATCCGGCAGAAGTATCGGAAGTTTTCGTACGCAGGTTTGTCATCAAAATGGAACACACCGGTCAAAGGACTCGACCACAGTAAAGCGTAAACTGGACACAACTATTTCTTTAAGCAAAAATTTGTGATTTTTTGTTTACCATTCATAAATTAAGAAAGGTAGAAGATCGATATATTCTATATTTATTCTAACCTGTCATTTATGTTCAAAAATGGGAATAATCGGCCAGTTACTATAAGTGATCAGATGTTTATTTTTTCCGCTTTTTTTTCCATTTTCCGCAGGACAAAATATTGAAAATTATTCGGGCGCGAGGTGGAGCAGAATCGATTGTGTGTCAAATAAAGAACCTGGAAAGTGGAATGCTAGAAGCCAAGTGTGTTAATTCTCAAATAAATATAGCGGACGTCACGTCGTCATGGGTTAATTTGTTTTTACAATCCCATCGATATGGCCATCAGATAAAAGGGACTTAGGGATTAGAGATAGATAGGATAACGGTAATGAAAATACAAGATTCTGTCGCGGTCGAATATGATCTTCTTACTTATCTTCATAATCTTTTTCTTGTTTTGATTTTCCTTTAACTTAAAATTTTTCTCATAAATTCACGAAGATGTTTGTGTAAACGTTGTAAGCACAAGAAAAAAAAAAATTATTTATTGTTAACTAAACAAGTTGTCGCGTTTATTGTATAAAAAATATTTTATTTTATTTTTTTTTCGAGTTCACATTAATATAATTATGTTGTCATATGTAAAGTAAACGTAATTTTGGCGTCTTGTCTGCCAGTAGCAGTGCTAGCAATAGCATAAACAAATATTTATATTTTATGGTGTTTACATGAAATTTAAATAAGTTTCTTTGCTTACGGAAGCGAAACGAAGGAAAGTCAATTATTTCCACTTACATACGCACTGACTTCGAAAAGACACAAAGAGTATAAACGGAAAACTTGAAGACAGCAAGGGACTGACATACAATGCCATCGAGTTAGTGGGATAATATTTCGGCAAAGCTAACATTATTTCATCTCTGTATTCAAAAAGAAAACAAAAAAAAAAAAAAACATGCAAATTAATTGTGATACAAATAGTAAAAGAAATTTGATAAAAATAGATATGAAAAAGATACAATTTTCTTCTTCTTTAACTTATTTTTCTTCATTCATTCCAAAGGAAATGAATTTTAATGGAGAAAATTTTCCAAAAAGAATTTAAAAGAGTTTTTTAATTATGTTTTTTACAGACGACATCTGTACAAAAGAATACATTAAGTTGGTTCTGCCGTTTGTAGCATTTCATTCTCTCTCTCACTCTCTCTCTCTCTCTCTCAAGGCCTATTGTCACATTTCTTATCATCAAAAAAATGAAGAGGAGAAAAGTGGAACACATTGGCAATGAGTATTTTTACTTCAATTCCATCGAGAGGCAAAGTTTCAAAATTGAGATCCATCAGCCCGTATGTCCGTATGCAAAAAGGTCGATATATTAAAATGACATGCTGGGATCAGAGGACTTAAGTTCTCAGTATTAATAAGACTCTACGTTATTTTTATGTATTTATCATACTTTAAGTGAAGCGTATGTTGCATTCGTATTCGTATTCGTGTTCGTTTTCTTATTTGTTCTATGCTCCTTGTTGCCTTTCCTAATGAAAATCTTTTCATTTAATACGTCAATCCACTTTCTAGTGGCAGCGTAGCAGAAAAATTACTTACCGCATGAGGGATGGAAACAAGATACGATTCGTAATGAAAAAACTTTTATAGTCTTAATGCTGGGAAGGTATATAATAAAATGCATATATAATAGCGCTAAGTGCTTATATTTGCCGCAGCATTAGCTAAGACGATGAATTCATTAAATTTTATCAAAATGCTCTTCATGCGTCAGTGTTGTACAGAAATTTGTCATCCGATGGTCCAAAATTTATTACTATTGGCAAGTGACACGCGATACAGTTGAGCACTTTTTCGTTGCCTTTTCTTTCATGTTATCAATCATTCAGAATATGTCACCTACGCGTGCGGGCACGCTAGTTGTCAGAAAGGCTAAGAAGTAGGGTAGAAATGAAACGAACTGAGTTGGTATTTGAAAGCTTTCACTTCACTATCGCTTAAAACAAGACCTATTTAAATCCTTATAAGGGACGTAGAGTATTACATACTTCGCCGTTTTTACCAATAAGGCCTTCATGT
>CCAG010005726.1:0-13298 GCA_001077435.1 Glossina morsitans morsitans
CATACAAACGCACACACACATATACGTATATATATGTGATCGCAATTAACATTTTGGCGGATGAAATGAGACGCATCCATGAAAGGCATCGCATCAACGACACCTCCTAAAAGAATGACGAGTGGCTGGTGTCGATGAGGATCTGACAAACGCAATGAGAAAGAACAACGAAACGAAGATGGACGTTCGTTCTTACCTCAAACATAACGTGATAGAACAAAAGGCCACACGGCGACGTAAATTATTAGCTTGCCCAGTTCTTGACTGGTTGTGGCTGCTCCCAGAAGTGCCTGCGTACGTTCGGGCACGACAACTCGCCAAACTGCCCTGAACGCTCGGAAAGAAACGAATATGCAGAGCACGTTATAATTCATTGCAAAAGGTTGGAGAATGCTAGACACAAAGTAGAACCCAGTGAGATATTTCAGGTGATAATTGGCAGCAATGAAGCCTAGAGCAGAGTACTCCAAGAATTACGGCGCTTAGAAAGACGGCGGATGCAGAGCAGAGGGGCTGGAAGCTAATAGTGTATTCTAGTGAGTTCTTACCATACGAAGCGCACTAATTGCGGCCAACCTCCGCGAAGTAATCCCTAATGGAGGTCCCGCGGATGCGCGTGGTAGATGAAGTGTGTGTTGGGGGTGGTTTTAGCACGTAGGCGCCGTGGATGGCGAATCGTGCATGCTGCTGGCACGAATCAGCAGTATCTTTAGAAGATTTCTACATACATCCATACACACACACACACACACACACACACACACACACACACACACACACACACACACACACACAAAATCAGTTTTTTAACCCCTAATTAAGAGGTATTGTGGATTTCTGAAAACAATGGAAACTTGAAACTAATTCATTGAAATTCTAGAGAAAGAAAAACTGAACAACAATGTCCCGAATGTTAAGTTTAGCTAACTTCAACGCACTAAAATTAAGTGTGGTAGTTATACCACCCAGAATATTTTTTTTGTCCTGTTCGCAAAAATGGCAAGAAAAAAAAAATAAAAACCAGAGCAACGGCAACAACGTTCTGATTGAGCAATAACAACCAGGAAAGCAACATTTACGATAAAAAAATAAATTTCACTTTTTACTTGTTTTACTGGTCAGTACCACCTTTAGAAATGATAATTAAGAACAGGTACCTAAAAACGTAGGGGAAAGGAGAGAAACAAAATTTAAGAATATTAATAAATAGAAGATAATTGGAGTATAACTTATTGTACTGTGTGTATACGCATACATATACATAAAACTTTCTTATCTCTATCTTTCTTATGCGCTAGCAAGCAACCGTGAGGAAGGTATAATTTTTTTTTTTATTTTTTATTTTTTTATTAGCTCTTGGTTTTTGTCTAGGAACTGCAAACACTCCTAGAGGAGCAATGTCTGCAGTTAAAGATAAAGTCTCTTCAAGTTGCGATTTTAATTGAAATTTTTATTGTTATGTTTTAATTGAGTTACGCCTTTAAATACCGAGCTCATAATTGAGTATTGATTTGAAAAAGTGAATTTTTTAGGTTTAGGGTATGATTTTCCATTTTATACACAATTTCAGCTTATATTTCCGATCACTGTTTAGGCAGCACACAATGTAGGCTAGAATAACGGACTGTGTTAAGGTAGACGTGAGGTATTCACGTATACACCGAGCGAGCTCTTTATGAAAGCAAACAAAAAAGAGGTAAGAATTACTTGTGCTGCGATTGCTTATCGAAAATACTTTTTGAGTTTGTTTTTCTTTTCTCTTCTCTTATTATTGCATACAATTGTGCTAATTATTCGATTTCCTGAAATTTCTTAAACAAATTTCCTTTACGCTCTTCTTCTTGATTTTTCATATAAAGATAGATTAGTGAACATGGTGTGTGTATCTGCATGTGCACGAGGGTGTTCGATGGTGTTTGTAATAAACGGCACTTATGAATCTAAGTGTTCCACATTTTACGTTAGGTATGTATACATGTAACTGTGCAGTGTTGTCTCTTGCAAATTTTTGTATTAATGTAGAAATAAAATGTTTTACGTATATTTTCAAACCTTGCTGTTACATAATTTAGGCGAATTACTATTACGATCAAAGAATGTTTTGATAGAATTTGCAAATTGCAAATAATTATTCTTTTATATCACAATAAATTAATTAAATAATAATACAAACTCGGCATTATTTGCCCTCTTCCAATACTCTTTCGCATACATACATACAATACATGAATATGCATGTTTTCGCACACATGTAATACTACCACAATATGATATGTGAATGTGTTTTATATAATTATTTAAATTCAATCAATCCATTTTTAACATCAGTGTTGATTGGAAAACAATATACGATATAATATATATAAGAGTAAAATGAGTTTTATTAGTATTAGGATAGTATTATAAAGAAAGATTTTTATACTGATCACCGTGGGATGAGGGGTGTATTCATCTTATCAAAACGTTTGTAGCACCGGGAAAAGCTTTCAGATCCCATAAAGGATATATACTCTTGATCAGCATCCAATCTAAATCAATTCTAAATTAAGTCTAAATTAAGATGTCAGTCTGTCTGCCTGCGTTACATGTGTGGTAAACATTCTTCTTCAGATTGCTCTTGAAATTGAGCCAAATTAGCCAAAGTAATCGCTCACAGCATAAAATGACCTGAGACCAGTCCTGTTTTTAAAATAAAAATAAAAAAAAAACCATAACAGATGGAACAATAAAAATTTGTATTTATTTTCTACGGGTGGTGCTGCAGTACCTGTACAAAAATGGAAAAAATCGGCCAGGACCAGTTAATTTTTTATCAAAAAATTTGCAATAGTCAGAAAGAAACTTCAGAGATCTTGTATATGCATTACTCATTAACTCCAAATTCGAGTCGTTTTAAAAATGTTTGTCAGTCTATCTTTCTGTCCGTTCATCTGTCTGTTAGTTGCTGTTCTAAACATATCCATAGTCGTAAAAATGCGTATATATGCTAGAGGTACACAATATAAAGTTCCTCTCTTATATTGCAAAAAATAGAAAAAATTAACCACGCCCACCTAATTTTATAGAGTACGAACTTGTAGTATTTTCCTTCTTTTTTTTTTAGAATAACGATGATGGTTGTCAATGATTCGGTCGTAGCCGGATGCAATTTTTCTTACTTGTTTTATATTCATTTTGTTTGTGACCCCTTTTGAGTACAGTTCCTAAATATAACATAATCCGATAATATGGACTTTTCTACTAAATATGGCTTATGTACATATATATATATAAACAAAACGCAGATGCAAGTTGTAGTTCATGTATAAGGGACATAATAGATAATAAGACTGACTATTTTTGGTGTGAGTCATAGTGAGAGTTCAGTAAATGTGAAATTTTTATGTTTATATACTTTTTGTATGTTTATGTGCATAATTTCAATCTTTCACTTTATGTATAATGCTAGACTGCTCCTTGTTTTATATTCACGTTAACGGAAAATGGGCGTACACTAATTTAATTATTTTATTCGTGACAGCCAGAAATAATCATTAGTCAGTCGTCACTTAAACTACATAGTAGTTCATTAACTTGAAAGTTTTAATCGGTTTAGTTGCGTCTAATCTTTCTTTTTTACCGATTTTTACATCATCGGAAGCGTAAATGAAGTGAGTAAAGTATGATACGTCTATGAAAATCGAAAAGTACAGAAACAAGTTCCGAAGAGAAGAGCAAAATTTTGAAATGCTTTTACGCAATACCTAATATATAATTGTAGATCCTAACATATGCTCATCTAACTTTCGATATGCATATATATTCAGTGTATTTGTGAATTCTATGTATTTTGGTAACAAAACTCAAGTTTAATTGAAAAATATTTGTTACAGAGGTTAACAGTTCAGATATTCACCGTCATTATCTATGATCTTTTCCATCTTATTAGATAAATTGCGGATGCTTATGCGCCAGAAATTCTGTGATTTCGAGGAGAAATAATACATTGATACATTGATACATTGTTGTACATCTTCAACTTTTGGAAATCGCTGGCCGGCTAAATATGCGTCGATCTGATCAGGTGGTAAGTAGAAGCAGGCAAATTTGAACGATATGCCGCAAAGGGAAATTTAGTGTTCGGGTTGGTATTGTTGCGTGCGGAATGACGTATGCGAACATTCATGGTCCTCAAGACTACAATTTCTGCACGAAATCTCGCAACCTACTTTCTAAGAATATCATAGATTTCTGTATTTTCCCTCCTAGCTAATGTAATCATTGCTAATAGAATCGTTTACATGTCCGCCATCGAAGGATGAGGGGAACTACCCATTTTGTGTGCCCGTCTGGAAAGGAAAATATCGGTTTTACATTTAAAAACATTGGAAGGTTCTGCACACTTTTTGATATTGAAAATCGACTAAATCGGTTGAAGGAAAAGCCTGCAGTTAAACATAAAGTAAGACCATCTCCGTTCTCTGGATTTGTTTTGTTTTGCTAATCACTCATAAACTTCGCTAGAAACAATAATCTCTTCTTTACATATCCTACATAACGGAAAAATTGGTCAGGCCTATCCAGTACTGCAGAGTACCAAAAATTTATTATATATATACCTGTTAAAATTTATAATCTTAGCTGTGAAAAAATTATATGCGGCTAGAATTTCTCTTTCGTATTGAATTAAACGTGGAAATGTAAACGTTATGTGCGTTTTAGTCGAAAACTATGGTACGTTGATTTCGATTAAAACGACAAAAGATCTTTACAGATTTAGCAGCAAAAAGCTAAGCATCTTCTTTCAAATGTAAACGCACATAAGTGTACACACACACATATTAATGCACAACAAAATAAATAAATAAGTATGAAGAGACAGCCTTAAACAAACCGGATTAAAACAAAACACTTTAAACGGCGCATAAACCTACCATTAAAAGGTAAAAAAATTATATTTGCCTGTGGCCGAATGTTCTACACTCACCACTTTTATATCATCTAAAGTTCTTTGTTGCAGTTTATGAGTAACTTCTCGCATTTTTTTTTTTTTTTTGCTTCCAAGAACAGAGGTGTGCGGTATAGTGTGGGCATGTCTTTTTTGTTGTGTTCATTTTTGGCTCGTAGTCAGTGCCAACTTGTGTCAAACGGACAGATAAACATCCCAGATACATTCAAAATTTTATACTCATCAATAATATATATATTTTATGGGGTCTTCGGAGTTTCTTTCTAATGCGAAAAACGTAATTTTTTTGCTTTTAAAACACAAAGTCTTTTTTACGCCTTCTCGATGTACTGCAGGCGTGGCCCTTGCCTGATTTGGTGCATCGTTAATAGTGACCTATGGGCAGCGGCTTCTAATGTTCACGCCAAATTTAAAAATCATGTCTTAACTTTTGCGATCAGGAGAATGTTTATCTTTCTATGATATGGCAGACGGACAGACGGACGGATGAAATCCTTAAATTGATCTAGAATTTGATGCCAATCAAGAATATATATACATTTTATGAAGTCTATTGAGCTTCCTTCTGGCTGTTGCGAAATTGTTCACGTAATGAATAAACCCCATCCTTCGGATGTAAGCATAGAAGTAGAAATTAATGTTTTGCACAACATATCCATTATCATGTGTTCCATATCCTACACCACTTGTGCTTCTAGGTATATTAGGTTTATGTGTGCGTATGCAATATCAGTCACCTTTCATTGTATCGATCGCTTGGGAATCATTTTCCAAGGGCGAACGCTATAGAAAATGGTTCGAATCAGACTACTTTTTCGATCACTCCCTACATTTTGAAAAGTCGTTATATAAATGACTATATTAAGCTAAATGGTTTAGGGTATATAATGGTCGGCTGTGTTCCGTTACAGTGTTTTTTCTTATTTTGTTAATAATTCACAAAGTGAAGACTTGAGATTATCTTCAGGGCTTAATATCATAATATACACATTTTTGTCAAATTTCAAATCGGCAAACATGCTTTTGAGATTTGTTTTAGTTATATGACTATTATGTGAGTTTGTAGGCGAAGAAGACAGATTTTTTTATATATTTGTTTTAACTTTTTTGCAACTTGGACGACAATGCCAAGCAATGGACAAAGCAAAGTTAAATCGATTAAGGATATTGCTCCGGTGAAGTGTACATGCATAAGAGGGCTTTTATATCAAGCAAACGAAATGATAAAATTAATATATATTCACAATGTTCCTCGGCTTAAGCTATATATACAGTAGCACAGATTAAAAACATTCTTCTTTTTTGTGGAAGCGTTAAAAACTGCAAGAATATAGAAAACGAAATCTGCAGTTTTTGGTGCATTTGCTCGAACGGGATTTTATTTTAAAGAACTTTTGTTTTTTATTTACTTAAGAACAATAAAATCTCTTTCCCTTTCACGTTCTTCTAAATAGACACGTTATTGTTTTCACAAGAAGATGTTTTTCTTTTGCTTTCATCTTAAAAGGTTTGCAACCAACTAAAGATGGGAAAATTTTCACATTTTCGCTTTCGTTTTTATATAACCGTCCCATGCATTAAATAATAAAATGAAAGCAACGCAGCAAAATAATTTTTTTTCTGTTAAGAAAATGAGTGAACGAGTGAACGAACAGTCGCCGTGACTATAATTTAACAGACTGCAAGACCCTAATAGAAGTAAAAATATATATATAAAAAAAATGTTAAAATCAGTTAACAAAAAGGAGTAATGATGACCTAAGGACAATGTTATGTCACAAAACAATTTACACAGATTTGTGTTGAATGCCATACCCGCCGTGACACCTTAAAAACTTCGTGGGGTATGATATTCAATTTTAGGTCGAGCACATAAATTTTCAGTCAGTTCGGCTCCCGTAATGTCCTTCGCTTCCACTGTTTCCTTCTTGGGCAAATTTTGTGTCGTTCGGTGAAAATAAATTTGCCTCTTACTAGAGTATGCATTTTGCTTTTTTATTTTTTGGTTCTTCTCTTCTGTGTTATTGCTGTTGTTACTTAAGAGTGGAAATAAAGCTTCCGCAGAATGCTTCTTTTAATAAACCTTTAAATAAGTTTTTATGAAAACATCCGCATGTTCACTTCGAAGAACAAAAAGAGGAACTAAAAATTGATGGTTGCTGTTTATCGGTTCAATGCCATTTTTCTTTACAACTTTGAAATATTAATTTGCTTATGATAATTTGTAAATATTCCCAAAGGAAAGCTGATCAAACACTTGTCATTTGTTTTTGTGAAGTCGATTGCTGACATGTCCGAGTTCATTCGAGTACCCGCGAAACCGACTTAGAGATCAGTTTACCAACGTCCCGAACTGATGACAAGTTTTTAAGGACTTCATTGGAACAAAATCCTCATCAATCAATAAGAGAGAGAGAGAGAGGAGAAAGGCTGAATAGGTCACAATCAACTGTTTGCCACCATTCGAAGAATTTGCGGAATTTCACAAATTAAGAGAAACGGATGTTATTTATGATACGACATCACATTATTGTGCCACGTTCGTACACAAGTTTACCCACATTTCGTATCTCGTGGCCATGTCAATTTTATCAACTTTACTTTGAAAAAACGAACACAAGTAAATAAAAATGAAAAAGTTGTATTCGCCTTGGGACGAGACTTCGTTACCCATCATCTCCAATCAGTAGATAGAAATTACAAAGCAGTTTGTGAATTGCAAGCTTCTCCTGTTTGCCTCAAACAAAACCCGCCTTCGGATTATTTTTTTGTTTTTCCTTCAAATTGACAATTTCTTAGTGCGCGTTCACTTTAACCCGCTATAACGATTGACTGCTACTTTTCGAGAAGTATATTATCATATAAAGGTGAAAAGCTTGTAAGCTGTACTTTCCATTTCACTTTGGTTGGATGGAGCCCATTTTCTAACGTAATCTATATGGAACTGAAATATTAAAAAGTTTTCCCCCCAAAAAAAAAAAAAAAAACCAAACCAAAAAAGAGGTCTCTCTATGTAAAATGATTTCATGTATGTATATATATATATATATATAAATAGTTAGTTATTTCTGTGCTTAGAATACAATGTTACTGTTTAGTTAAAAATAAAACTAAATTGCATACAAATGGAAAGAAAATAAAATCGAAAAAACAACTTCTCAAACAATTTTAATAAAAATATTTGATGGAGCTAAAAATTGAAAAAGTATTTATGCAAGTACGAGAAATGAAAAAAAGAACACAAATACAAACTTATTTTTATTCAATATTCACATTTATTAAATTTAATTTGCATTTGTACTTGCGTTTCACTTAACTTATGATTTTTATGAATAATTGATTAAATTTAAATTCAATTTTACCTCTATAATTAAATCATTCATACGCACTCGTATAAATACATTTGTCTATTCTTTTGTCTTTGAATGAATATTCCATTCCGGAGCCACATTATCTTGTAAAATAGCATCTATGTACGCTACACGAAATAAAACACAATCAACGATTTACCTTCCACGAAGTGGTATCAATCGATATCAGTGGCTGGCATCATAAGGAATTTCTTGTATAAGATCTGATCAAAAATATATCGTATTTAAACGGTAGCGTTCGCATATATTATGAATACTAAACAGCATAATGCCATCTGGCAACACTACGTTGCAAGTGTTCTAGGTTATATTATAGCGCGTTATACGCTTTGTTCCACGACAGTTAAAACAAGGGATCGGTAAAATTTGTGATCTCTCAGACTTCGAAAAAGGACAAATCCTTGGTGCTTGGTTAATGGGAACGGTTGGGCTAGAAACCGTTTAAGGAAAAGTTTAACGTTTCACGGATCACAGTATCCTGGGTAATTGCAGCATAAACAAAACCCATGGTAAAATATCATCGACGAAGAGGTTTACTGAACGAAACCTAAAGTCATCTGTGAGAGACGGACGAAAGCATTAAAAAGGACTTCGGCCAGACGACATAAAACTGATAAGTAAATAACTAAGTAATACTGTTTTGCCAAAAGCTCGCCCTTTGTAACGGAAGCCAATGCTAACCTGCGAAAGAAGCGGTGCCAAGTGGGATCATAAAACCTACACATTTGATGATTAGAAGAATGCGGTGTGATCCGATGAATCACATTTACATGGACTGCCTGCTTACTACAATCAAGCATTGGCGCGGTTCCGTTAGAATTTGGGCGACTATATCGTGATGTTAAGCTAGTCCTCTCATTCACTCAACCCTGACATATTGCCGCCAAATACAGTTTCGGTCCAAAATGATAATCCGTCAACGCACTCAACCAAAAATGTTCAG
The DNA here is from genome assembly GCA_001077435.1 of Glossina morsitans morsitans. Taxonomy (NCBI): domain Eukaryota; kingdom Metazoa; phylum Arthropoda; class Insecta; order Diptera; family Glossinidae; genus Glossina; species Glossina morsitans. The sequence continues at coordinate 9,263 of CCAG010005726.1, forward strand.
TCTTGGTACGAGGAGCATCTTCCCTGGTCAGCACAATCGCCGGACCTCAACATAATTAAACTGTTATGGGGCATTTTAGATCGAAGTGTGAGAAACAGATTGGAAAATATTAAGATAACCGAGTAGTCTGTTCTAGCAAATGGTGGCCCAACAACCAACCTTATTAATCAGTAAATATTAGTGTTCATAGGTAAATATTAGGTGTTCACATTTCTTTTGGCCATCCCGAGTATATTCTGGCATTGTGATAGTTCACTGGTCATAAACAATAGCCTGGGCATTTTGTAGCAATTTTGCTATTCCCGAGGCATATTCTTATGAAAATTTTTAATATAAGATTTATTGTAAAACGGGATTGTGAAGTCCCGCGAACTAGACAGGAAAACGTGAGGAATATTTTCATTTTTAATCCTGATTAGTTCTCCCAGAAGTAGAAACACATTTTGAATTTAGAGATGCATTGGAGGAATGCATTGACCTCTTCATTTCAATTAGTACGCGGACTTGTATTCATTTTCACTTTTAAATAACTTTCATAAATTCGCCTCGTACCCAATCTGTTGTTGATGAAAATGTTTCTTCATCTCATTATTTATCGATTACCTATTAAGGGTGAATGTGTAGTGACGGATTATTTCCATTTTGTAGGTTAATCATGGTTAGAATGTAAAGAATACGTTGAGATCATGCGATAAGCTGCGACTTAAACGTCTCAGCAGGATTTCATGTTAATTGCGTAATCGTATGGAAGTGGTAATGTGCGTTTCTGATCACTCAAATAGGACTGTCGCATTTATAAAGTTGCATAGAAAGGGTATCCCTTTAATCTTTCACAATGTGTTTGCATAAAAATGAGCAACAAGCCTTTGGTTGAATTCCATCTATGATTAGCTATGAATTTTATAACGATTAAATGGTAAACTGGCGAATAGGTTATATACATAATACCAAATGATATTATATTTAGACAAACTTATGCCATTATGTATATATATATATGTAATCTATGGTAATTTACATGGAAAAAGTTCAACAGGCAAGGCTAAAGAGGATTTTTGAACAATTTGAATGCTCGTGTTATATAAATGATGGGAGCAGACATTCCATACAACATAATGGAAAATTCGTATCGACAAACTGTGCATATGTACGCACATCAATTTATATGATTGTGTAATGAAAGCGCAAGTACAAAACGAAAGAATCAAAAAAAAAAAAATAAAAAAAAATAAAAATTAAATTAAGAAGAAGAGCAAAATAGTACACGAATTTGGTAGAAAATCTTTTCTATTTCCATTCAATATTTTTCATTCAATGTTTTAATTGCAATTTTGAATTCGATTTTAGAACCCGGCTTAGAATAACAATCGACTAAAATTATTATGTAAATGGTATTTTTGTCGCACTGCTCGCAATACGATTGCTTGACATCTATGTAGAGAGCAATGTAAATGAGGCCAAGTTTTTGCTTTACGTATAAAAGCAATCATGCCGATTGTAAAGAGGAAGTATGAGTTTGTTCATCACTATCTCTTGTGTGGACCACTAACTTTTATCATGCAATGCTAAAAGTTAGCATTCGTTGCTACATAAACTTATTAATTTTTTTTTTAAATATGAACAATCACGCAGGGGATGTACCCGCTATATGCGTAACACGGTGTTGGTCAGAAAGAAGTGAACAAAGGGATGAAATTAGGAAAGCGGCCGCAGTCTAGTAGGTGTGTGCCGCAATCGGTAAATGTTATGCCTTAATAGATTGAACGGGCGCTCACAAATGCTGCGTGTGAACAAAGAAAACTTTACCCCACTGAGTTTTGGACTCGCGAAATTACTTTTGGTCACACGAAGTGGTCACTTCCCATTCAAAGCCAAATGGAGTCGGGACTACCAAACCAGTGTTCGCGGATTCAAATCTCAGTGGGGCTTGTGACCATACTTGGTCGTAGCTAAAGTGAAAGCTCCGTGGGTAAGAAGTATAACATTTGCCGGTTCTGCACCATACACCCAATAGACTCCGGCAGCAATCTATCTGTTTTTCTTTTCCCACGTCTTTCTTGTTGATAGTCCATTACACATAAGGGCGACATCCCGTCACCGAAATTGGTCATGGGAAAAGTATACAAAAATGTTAATTGATTTTTGTGAAGAAATATTGAAAACGTGTTTTCTTTTCATATTTAATAGGTTCTTATGTGAAGAGTGGTCACTAAAATGGTCCGAAATTCATCCTTAGATCAAAATGCGTCAGGTCATCAAATATCTTGACAATTGTGAACAGTATATGTAAAGAAAACAGTTTATGAAAAGACATCAATCAGACGGACACACGGGGTTAGGTCGATTAAAAGAAAAAACAAGATTTTAAATCGATAATGAAAAGTTTCACAAACCTACACAAGCATAAGTTACTTTCACCGCAGGCGGGATAGTGTCCTCATGTTCTTGTCAAACGGGGGATCGGGCGAGTTGAGACTCGCAGACCCTAAGATTATTTGTACACGGAGTGTTCACGTATTATGAATACATATTTGCTTATCTGCCATTTTTTTTACCTATTTTAGTGGCCTTTCATTTCATCTACACTTTGCAAACATTCGCCAAGGGTTCGTATACCCACTAACTTATCGCTGTACCTAAGTCTTCGCAATTGAGAGTTTCCGAAAACAATGGGTAACAGAGAGTAGGTGGCTCGATAAGACAAATTCAATTTAACTTTTCTGATTTCCGTACACTCTGGACCATAACGTATCCGAATCATTCTAATGTATTCCCTACGAAAAAATTGCATAAATGAGTATTCGTATGATTCGTAGGTAAGCGAAAAAAAGACTCATTTTACAAAGAGACCAAACGATTCCCAAAAAGATACGAACACAATAAGTTAAAATATTGTTAACAAGTTCTAGATTCTGAGATGAAGCCGTTTTGTGCCATTCAATTTCCTGTCCTGAATCAGTGATAGGATCTCTCGACGCTTCTTTTTACACACACATACCGAAAATCAAGCGTATCGGTTGCATAGCCGTAAAGGTGCTTGTTTACCTGCATTCACTTACGTAATTCGATGTCATTTTAAAACTAAAGGAGAACGAGCGCACTTGTGTTCAGGCCGCAGCATTTCTCGACTTGCTTCCTTTTTTTCTTCTTATGATAATACGTAAACTAAGTCATAGAACATTGGAAAAAAATCGGCAGCGTTCAAAAATATATATGAAATATCCTACCGAGGGAGAGTGGTTTTTATATTCACCATCGAAAGATCTAGACACACTCGTCAGCACGTCGTAATGTTTGCAACACCTAAAAAGAAAAGTTCTGAGACCCTTCACACTATAAATATTCTTGATCAGAGTCAATTGTTCAACCGATCCACGCATGTCTGTCCATCTCCGTTTACGTGTGAACGTACGTTGTTGCCACTCTTCTGGTCAGCAAAACTAAGATGTCGGCTTCAAATTGGTAGAAACATGGGAAGTTGTTACAGCTAGGCTGCCCACAAAAGCGTGAAGCGTGAAAAGCAAAAGTTCGCAGATTTTTGTTCATTACCGATGAATTATGAAACGATAAAAGCCCTTACTATTCATATTCACAAATGGAAATAATTGGCCATACTTAACTAAATTTTCAATTTTTGATCCTCTATGTTATTATCATAAGCTAAAGAAGACAGCAATTTTGGAAACTTCCGTCCATTATACACATGGCGTATTGTCTTTAATTATACGCAATTGAAAACACGTCTAATCATTATTATAAAATACCACACCTGATACCACCTGAGTGGTCGAGTAGGCAAGAGTCTCGACTAGCAATTCAATGGTCGTGGGTTCAAATCTCAACTGCGGTAGAGTTTTTAATAATAATAATAATAATAATAATAATAATAATAATAATATTAATAAAAAGAAAAAATAAAGCCGAGAGCCTTAGATGCTAGTGCTTTAAGACTTTAGTCTTAGAATTTATTCTCTGGCTAAATTTATATAATAATAATAATAATAATAATAATAATAATAATAATAATAATAATAAT